>JAPYYV010014161.1:0-10581 GCA_030522625.1 Copidosoma aretas
ATTCCGCTGGTACTCATGGGGAGGAGGTTTTAGTTGGTAGGCGCCCGTGATGGCTAGCATCACGTAGTGTTATTACACTATAAGCCAGGGTGAATCCGACACTGTCTATACGGTACGTAGAGGCGTCTTTAGAAGATTATTTCCTTCCCACTATCAAAAAAAAAAAAAAAAAAAAAAAAAAAAAAAATTGTCTTAATTTCATTGAATTACTTACAATTTTTCTGAAAATTACTATAAAAAAAAAGTTACTGAGCGACCAATTTTTACGGAAATACCTTTTTTAAAAAAATAAATTACTGTTGCTTTTGTTCATCAAAATTAAGACCTTAAACAGAAGTACATTATGTTTGAAGCACTATATTTTCGAAGGAGTAATTTTACAACTGCTTATGGCTCTTTGTATTGTGTCTATGACAAATTATACACAATTTTTCCCGTAATATTTTAAAAGTTTATTCCAATTTCTAGAAAATTTGTTACACTGAAAAAACTATGGAGCAACAGAGCTACCACAAGTTGAGAGCGCTCGCTCACCACTTGTAGGTACTTTGGTACTGGCTCCACTACAGATCGTGTCTGACACAACATGTAGCTTGCTACAGGAGCAACTTAGTAAGGCCTGTGCCTCTGCTACCGTGTAGCTGGATCAGCTCCACGCGTGGCCTGTCAGCCGACAACTAACTGTAGTCCGCAGCAATACTATATACATATATAGACTAAGAGGCAACCGCAAATTTTTCGGACCATAACTGTTACGGTTGTAAATGTGGGATAAGTGTATTTTCACAAGAGAAACCGAAAACTACTATATTGTTGGGGTAAAATCCTCTGATTATATGAAATAAATCCATATTAATAACTATTTACCGACAAACACGATGAAACTCTAGAAACTCCCCGAGACTGGTATACCTATACATAGTATTTCTGCGGATTACAGTGAGTTGTCAGCTGACAGGCTACGCGTGAAGCTGATCTATCTCCACGGTAGTCAGATGCGTCGCCGCTGGGAGTGGCATGCATAGTCAGCCACATGTAATGCCCATGGTCTCCCTCTGCGTAAGCATACGTACGCTCGCTCAATATGTGAGCACCTCTACACTCCATAGTTTTTTCAGATCTTTTAAATTAACAAATATCATGATTCAAAATATAACAACACAATCTTTGATAAATCGCTGTAGATTATTCGCTGTATTAACACTATCATAAATACTTATATATTTTTGATAAACGAACATTAACTGCTATCATGTATATTACATAAAGTTGCTAAATTTTTTTTTGCTAGAATAAATGAAGAATGTTTAAGAATATAAAATATTAACTGTATGTTATCTTTATGATAATATCATTACTATTACTTCATAAAATACAATTTTTGTGTAAATACTTGCATTAAAGCATTAAAATATTCAATACGTGTGCATTGCGTTTAAACAAAAAAAAAAGATTTTCTGCAACTACATTTCTAATACTACCAATTGATAAATTTTCTGCGGTCTATTTGTAATTTTTTCATTTTTATCTATATCATGAGAGGTATTATCTGGAAGCTTGGAATTTGTACTATAATACATTAAGTATTTTAATGTGTAACTCATTGATTACGGTTATAAATAAAAGATGTTTTCAGGTTGCTGCATAATAGGTCGTTTATAATTTAAAAACAATAATGGCAAATATCTCCCAATTTTTCAGATTGAGGGAGGTGAATAAGGACTCCGATGCAATCAGCGGGTTTTGACTTATGAAACAGACTACATATAACATCTTAACTACTCTAGCTGAAGCACCCTTAAACTTGAAAGTATAATACACCTTCACAGAAAGTATAATAGACAGAATTATATTTATAATGATATTTGGTATTAAAAAGACATGTTATCCGATTGGGAGATCTTAGCTCATCACTGTACAGATATAGTTTGCTAGATTTTAGCACAATAATGGTATGGAAACACCTCTTTTTTTCTATCATATGCATGAATTGGTTTCTCTGCCTCATTCCTGTAATAGGTTGTTACTGTCGAATGTACTTTATTTTTTTTAATTTCACTTAATCTTTTTAAAAGTTTCGAATAACTTATTAAAATAATTATTGAATAGTTTAATAATTTATAGTAAACAATAACTAAAAAAAAAAATGTATAAAAAAGCGTAAAGGAATATTTTAAATAAAAGTTGGATACAAACTGCAATGTAAAAGGAAGTGATAAGTTGATAACTCACAGAGGTAGCTCTTGTTAAAGTCGATACAGTATACAGATCGTATGAACAAGGTCAGGCGTTCAATTTATTTTTAAAAATGTTTTTTTTTTTAGAAATGAAAAATTTAGTTTCGTTAAAAAATTTTAAATGGTGAAAAATTCGAAATAATTAATTAAGTAACGTTTATAGCAGACTTAATGAAAAAGACATTGATAAAGTCATTTACATATATTATATATTTTTTATATATAGTGAAAATTATAAATTTTTTCAGATATTTTAATCTTAATTGGTATCAAATAGAAAATTCTGTGCAACTATAAAGCAAAAGCAAGATGTTAATAAACTGTGTAAACACAAACTTTTCGGCTAAACTGGGCAATTGCTGTAATGATAAATGATTATACTATTTTTGTATCCCGAAACACAATAGACTACTGCTTAAATTCCGAATTACTAAATAAATTATTAATAAACTGTTTGAGCGGGCAATTCTATTCGGTTGTATAGTCTTAGCTGCTTGGTTTTTACTTTAATTAGATTCCGTGTTTTGCTGAATTTTACGGGTCCTTTAATATGTGTTTAATTAGCGTTATAACAGACGTGAACGTGTTTTATTTCCTGCCTCAGAAGAGCCAACTTAGTTATTATTGAGTAGAAGAACATTGTATAAAGAAAAATTTTTTCTTTTTCTAAAAGATAGAGATCAGCTGTCATAAAATGTGATTATTTTTATATGTTGGCAGAAGCATTTGCTATCCAGCCAACCTTGTAGATTTACATTATAATTAAAAGTATAATACACCTTCACAGTAAGTATAATACACAGAATTATATTGCTAATGATATTTTGCATTAAAAAGATATGTCATGCGATCAGGAGATCTTAGCTTATAACTAATATAGTTTGCTAGATTTCCGCACAATTATGGTTTGCACACACTTGTTTTTTTTTTCATTATGTACATTAATCGGTTGTTTTGCTGGATTCCTGCAATAGGGTGTTATCAGGGTATAATATAGGGCATTATTCTATGTACTTTATTCCGAAACCCAATATACTTATCTGCTTACACCTTTAGTAAATAAATGATCTGTTATATAATAGACAGTGTAAGCGGGCGACTCTGTTTGGTTATTTCGGTGTAGGAGTGTAAGTTATATTTAATTTTTATTTGTATTGAGCTCGAGCGTGCGGGTGTTCCGTTATCTGTTACATCAGTTGTATTACTAATGGTCACGTTTTATTGCTGTGCCTCTGTCCATTAGCCAAATAAGACGTGCGGGAAAATTAAAAAATCTCGAGGGGCCGTGAAGGAGCGACTTCAGCTGCAATCGGTTGTTTCCGGCAATGTTCGACAATGTTCGGGGGTTGAGTGAAAGGATTCGTATGTAATCGGGATGATTCGTCTGTTTTCGGGTAACGCCGGCGAGGATGTGTCTTTCGGGTGACGCCAGCCATCTTCGGCTATGGTTAAAATGCGGAGTGGCAGTAGGGGGGAGCAATCATATTAGACTTAAATAAATTCCAAGTCCTTGCAGATTGTTAGGTAAGTGAGGGATAACCTAACGATAATGGAGGGTACAGAACGGCGTGGAAGGACGTGTGCAGGCTACGGTCAAAATGAGGAGGATGGGCAGTGGGGGGACTGTAGAAGGGCAAACTGAAAAGGGTCAAAGGGCGTGAATAGGAGAGGGGGGTGTAGTGGGTTAGACTTACAGTAGAAAATCATAAAAAATTAGCATATTTTTACCTTATTTTTACCTCACTTTTGAGCATGTAAAAAAACTGGTGGGGAGCATGGGGGGCTATTACCTACGACCCACACGAATTTACTATATAATATAGGAAGATATATACATGTGAGAGAATCAATAGCGGGGCAGTAAAAGCTATTTTTTTTTTCACTTTCATGTTATTTTATTGTACATTTGTTAATATGATGTTAATCTTAAAACATGTAGAAGGGAGAAATTAAAATGAAACCAAATCATTAATTCACATGCAAGAACTCATTATTAAGTTGTGAGGTTGTGAGTGTGTGTATTGTGGAATAGGTTATGAGATGGTGGGGGGGAGGTGAGGGGGTGGAGGGGGAACGGTGGAAATCCAGGGGGAGCAGGGGTGCTAACCCAAAAAAAATTTGGTTAAAAATCACGTAAAGATGAACGAATAACTACGTGATTTAAAAGGGAGCTGTAGGGAACTGCGGTGGAGCTGAGGGAAAGCGGGGGGAGAGGAGAGGTGGGGGGGGGGGGGCTGAACAAACTTTTGTTCATACAACTATTTAATGTAGAAAGATATTTACTAGTGGGGCTTCGCCCTGTGGGCGCTCTTTGCGCCAAATCCCATATTTCAATACTTTTATTCTTATGTCTGCATAATAAATACAAAAGTTTATTACTTAATACACTTATATGCTTACAAACATAGATAACCAAAGTGATCTTATAAAAATTCTCTAATAATTTGTGCGAACTATTGTGTGCAATACGTTTAATGATTTATCCAATAATTGTTAATAATTTATTACTGATAATTACTCTAATTCGTATCTAAGGTTTATATTGATACATAGTCATATATTTACATGATTTACGCAATCATTATTATTGCAGAAACAGTTATGAGCCTTATTTATTTTTGATTATTTTAGAATCGATTATGGATATTATTTTAAAATAAGAAATCATTTTGAAATTCTTTCTCAACACTTTTAAATGTAAATTTTTTATTTTTTTATTTTTCATGTAGATTTTTATATACTTTTACATCTTCTGTGTTTGTTTCATAACTTTTCAAAATTGTTATCCTCTTACATTAGTTCTGATATTATTTTCAATTAAGTACCTTATGTCACTGATTAAACATACCACAAAGTGCTAGAATTTCTCTCTACTTTTACATTATTTTCTAATCCATACTGCATAACGTATTTTTGAATCTTAAATCTTTACTGTTGTGCCTTATTTACCAGCATAAATATTTTATATTTTTACATGAATCATCTTTTACCTGCATATCTCTCCATTTTTTTTAATCCTATATTTCTGACTAATATTATTTTTTTTGTTGTTTTTTTCCTCTTTACATAGCAATATTTGCTTTATGTATGTATATATATATATATATATTTTTTTTTTTTCATCGCAGATTCTACAGTCTATCTTTTACAAACTTCTAAACTCACCTTTATTTTTTTATTTTCGCTGTATTTTTCTTTCTGCTTTTTTCATTTTTTTTTTTATATTTTACGGATGATAGAGTTGTCAATTACTATATGGTTTTTCTGTATTTTTTTATTGACAAAAGTTTTTCTTTCCTTTTAAACTATCTTTGATTTTATCAAGTTTATTTTCCTTCGTAGCTCTTTTTATACATCTTATCGTTTTCCAATCCTCTACTTTCTCATATACTATTACTTCTGTACCTATTTTGTATTAGTTTTATTGATTAGGTCTGTTATGTCTTCTATAAGTCATAAATAAGGCCACCTGCTCTTTTCCATTTGTGTTATATTTAAAAAGTAAATTTATTTTGTTTACTTATGTCTATTTCTAGGGTAACCGTTCCTGCCTCCATTTGTTATATATGAGGCATTTCACGTCAACTCTCCTAGCTTGGCGCACGAGCGCCGAAACATCTACTTTTGAGCTCACGATTACAACAGTAAAATGAATTTATAAAAAATTTTAATAGTACGTTTCCGCTGTATTTTTTTCTCAGCTTTCCGATTTAACCACCCGTTTAAAAAAAATGAGTTTCTAACTCAAAAAAATACAAAACATGTGATATCTTGAAGACGACGTTTTTAATATTTTTTTTGATGGACTAGATCGAAAGAGCAGCTTTTTTCACATCGTAATAGCTATTTTCCAGAGAGGAGTTTTTTCGTGTTTGAGAGTTATACGGAGAAGAACAGTAGGTACTGTGCCGCGCGTCGGCGGATATCGGTTACCACGTACCAAGTCGTATCGTTTTTAGACGTCACTTGTATTGTAGTGTACTAAAAAGAGGCTAGGTCAACATAGTCCTACTTTAACATTTGGATGCATTGCAAAGGGAATAAATAAATAAATAAATAAATTCCTATGCATAATAAATATAGTATACTCATGATTTATATGTTTAATCGAAGGTAAGAAAAAAAACGTATTTACTAGTAAAAGTGTATTAAAATTATATTTATCAATTTCTACAATAAATCCGTGATATAAAACATTACATAATAACTTTAGCTTGGCTTATATACTAGAGATCACTCGACTAACTAAATTTGTGCCTTACTTTCAACATACGAACCACTTAACTCATTTATAAATAATAAATTCATACAACCTAGCCTCTTTTCTATATCATACTTCAATATGAATGACGTCTTAAGACGACATAACTTGACGGTATATCGCTCGTACGCTGATTAAACTTCTGGTATACGCGGTGACAGACAGCCGCCGACGCGCGGAGCTGTACCTACTGTTCGTCGCCGCACTACATTCAAACACGAAAAAACTCCTCTCTGAAAATAGCTATTTCGATGTAAAAAAAGCTGCTCTGGACTAGAAATATTAGACATCCCGTTTTTAAGATATAACGTGTTTTGTATTTTTTTAAGGTTAGAAACTCATTTTTTTTTAAAACGGATAGTTTATTCGGAAAGCTAAGGAAAAAAAAGCGGACGCGTATTTTCAAAATTTTCTATGAGTTCATTTTACTGTTGTAATCGCTAGCTGAAAAATAGATGTTTTGGAGCTCGCGTGCCGAGCTAGAAGAGTTGACGTAAAACGCTCCATATATATCTTGGTATGTTTGCATTTAAACCCAACATGACATTTGTAAATCTGGATTTATTTTTTCCCTTTTTTCTTTCCTTTTTCATTCCTAAATCCATGCCTACCTTGCCCACCTCAAGCTTCCATACATGAGCGAGTCCGGCAAGATCAGGCTACCTCGCGCGTGCGGCGAATTTTTCGGTCAAGCACACTGTGCTTAACTATCTTGTAAGGACTAAGAAAAATTCAAAAAAAAAATTTTTTAAATGAAAATCAATAGATTTTGACCTTCTCTTCATGATGGTACTATTATTTTTTGCTCAAAAACATTTTTTCATTTTGAAATATGCCTTTTTAGTCCTTATTAATATATATATATATATAGTAAGATATATACATACATATATATACAACTGGGGCTTTACCCCTGCAAGCTCTGCGTGCGGACACATATATTTTGATATTTTTATTCTTATGTCTAAATATGAAATACAAGAACTTATTTTGTAATACATATATATATATATATATATGCGTACAAACGTAGACAACCAAAACAATAACATAAAAATTTGCTTGGAAATCGAAAGAATGTAATCAATGCATGAAATAAGTTTAAAGATTTAACAAATCATTATTACTGATTTAATAGTGATGAATGACTCCGATCGATATTGAAGCTTAAGATCGATACGTACTGGTATTTATGTTATAAATGTGTATGATGTTAATGAAATCGTTATTGTTACAGAAACAATTGAGCGCTGTTTTAGACATTATTTAAAATTTTATAAGGAAATATAAATATTAGATCATAAAACAATAACATTTTAAAATTCTTAATTGATATCAGCAAAGTAAAATATTTATATATTATTTCTTTATTTTATATACAGATTTTTACATCCTTCTACGTTTACATTCCTTTCATCATAACTGCTTTAGATTCATATTCATTTAAATTAATACTGATTGTATTTACAATAGAATATAATACGTAATTGATTTAACAATTGATTTATTATCACTCACTTTAATAATAGATTTTGTAGGAAATATGGATGTTTACGCTAGTGAACGTTGTTTCAGAATATTTAGTGGTAGAAGATCGTGGAGATCCTAAAATTCCTAAATAATGACGTTTTTGGAGTTAGAAAAAAAAAAAAATCGATGAGGGTGTGTGAAAAAAAATGAACATGTGAGTGAGGAATTTTTGTGCTAATAAATTGGCACTGTTTTTTTATTGCGGAACCTACCACCTATCACTGAAAATGCTAAAGACAACAAAATTAAATTATTTAAAAAATTAAAAAATTATTATTTTTCTTTCGTCCTTTCTACATTCTTATACCTCAACCTACAACATTGCTCTTTTAAATCTTTTTGAAAGTTTTCCTTTTCACAATATTTTAGTCGCTACAGTCTTTTCTTTTTTTCCTAATATTTCCAGATGTAAGAGTTGTTAATTACTATTTAGTTTTTCTTCGTTTCCTGATTGATGAAAGTAGATCTCACCGTTGTCAAATTCTCTTTGATTTTCTTAAGTTCGGTTTCCTTGGTTGCTCTTTTTATAAGACCTATTATTTCCTCATCCTCTACTCTTAAAGCTATGCTTTTATCGCCGCACAGTGGGAAAAACAGAGTTTTTTTGTGTCAAAACTAAATAAGTTTCCGTAAAAAAAGTATTTCGTTATGAAAGTTTTTGCATCTTATAGGTATGACGACTAGGAATAACAGAAAAATAATGAAAAATATTAGGTGTGTGATTTTAACCTGCAAAATTTGGATTTTCTTGGAAACTTTTGAGTTTTTCAATTTTATTTTTTTCTGCTTTTTTCTCATTAGATTTGGGGATTTACGACCCAGCGCGATACCCCTACATAAATCATGATTATATTGAAAGATTCATAAAATGAAAGTCCTAAATGGCGTCTGAAATGTGACTTTTTTGGTCAAAATTACGTCTAAATGCATGGAAAAGAATTTTTCATGAAAATTTTAAAGGGCAAAAGGATAATGACTGGGAGAAACACATTAATACTAAGAATTTTTAAGGTTCAATTCCTAACCTAAAATGTTTTGTTTTTTTCGAAAACTCATTGTTTTTTCTTTACTTTGATTTCTTTTTTTTAACTTTTTCTCTGTAAAATTAGGTTTTTCAGACTAGTCAAATAGCTAGATGTATATTATGGTTATGGATTTAGTTTTAAAATGTGGATTAAAAATAGCGGACGAAATGAAAATTTTTTTGTCCAAAGTAATCAAAGTTCCGCAGAAAAAGTATTTTATACTATATTCACTGTAATACTTATGCTGCTGAATGATAATGACAATAGCTATTTGAAGTTCCCTCCGATACGTTTCTTGATTTAAACTGTTTAAAAATCTTAAAGGGAAATAAGATAAATTGACCATTAGTTTAAATATTTATTTAAATCAATCAATATTTTACAATTACTTGCCCCTGTACATGAATTGTCTCTTATGTGTGGGTGTATAGATATGTGTCTGTGTGTATGTGTGCACGTGCGTGTTTGTGGGCGCGTGTGTGTATATAGCTTTAAAAAATCAAGGCAGATATATGAACATTTCTTCTAACTCATTAATATTATACTCAACATAACTTAACTTGCTCCTTTTTTCCGAAACATTTCGTCATTTTTATCAAGATATAGCCTAAAGCGGATTAATTTGTTGCATTGAGTTTATGTTGCCGCATTAGCTTTATTATATATTTATGATTGTCTGTTATTTCTGCTTAGGATACTGCAGCATATGTATTATGATTTTTTTTACTTTTATCGCATTTTTATGGTCATATGCAAATAGTTACCACATAATTATGTTGAGTATAATATTAATAAGTTACAAAAAATGTTCATATATCTGCCTTGTTTTTTGTAAGCTATACAAAAACACACACAAACACACACACATACATACATGCATATATACACACGAAAGAGACGATTTATATACATGAGCAAGTAATTTTCAGTAAAATTAAAATTAATTTAAATAAATGATTCAACAAATGGTAAATTTAATTTTTTTTCTTTAAGATTTTTGAGTTTGAATTAGGAAACGTATTGGAGGGAACTTCAAATAGCTATTGTCATTATCATTAAGCAGCATAAGTATTACAGTGAATATAGTTTGAAATACTTTTTCTGCGGAACTTTGATTACTTTGGACAAAAAAATTTTTTTTTAGTCCGCTATTTTCAATCGACATTTTTCAAACTGAATCCATAACCATAATGTACATCAAGCTATTTGAGTAGCCTGGAAAACCTAATTTCACAGAGAAAAAAATGAGGAAAAGAAATCAAAGTAGATAGATAGATATTTATTTAGTTTTCAACCAATTGGTCCAGAAAACGGACTTGTAAACAGTGATCAAACATATTACATTGTATTACATAAAAATTTACATATCCAAGGCAACTCTGCCTATTTACGTTACACTCTTACCATACAAACACAAACTTACCATTTTACACTTTTACCATAAAACACACATATCTCTAAGGCAAATCCGCCTACTTAACTTACGATTTTACCATAAAACACACTTATAATTTTATAATTTTACCAT
>JAPYYV010014162.1:0-18322 GCA_030522625.1 Copidosoma aretas
GACAAAGTTTTTTCGCACACCAGCGATTTTTACTATAAAAAAGCGCGCAACTATAGCGCAATATAGATAGAAGAGGTCAATATAATAATTTGACTAATTTAATCTCTAATTACATTAAAAACTAAAGCAATCACTATAAAAATAATTTTATATCTACTCCCGGCTTACTAGACAGTTAATATTATCGCACAGACGTAATATTGGTTCCACAACTTTAAATTTTATGATACAAGTAATATATAGACTGCTATAAATTAAAAAAAATCTTGAAAGATTTAAAAAGATACACTTTTTATAATGAACTAGAAACAGTTTTATTTCATGCAATATTGATATAGGTAGAGGTCTCAAAATCAATCAATTGTTTGTAGCAATATAAAAGTACAATTGTGACTTTTTTTTTTAAGGTGAGAAGAGACTAAACAATTGACTGCTAACTAAAAGAAGAGTGCATACGTAAAAAAAACAAAAGAATGCAGACATAGATAAGCTATCAAGCATCGAGCTAAAGCGAGCTATCGACCGTTTATCGATTAAAGTTAATAAAACTACTCTGTAATTTATTTTATTATTTTTAATTTACAAATACTCAATAAATAAAAATGAGAAAAAATGCATTTACATAACTCTGCATTAAATCTTTTGATAAGCATTTTTGTATACAAAAAAAAAGAAAAAAGATTTTTAGCTGACGTAGAAGTAGGTTTAAAATTGATCATGATATTATACCGATCTCTCCATTGACAAAGAGACGGTATTAGTTTAAAGCGTATAAAAACAATAATAAATGCAATTAAAAATAATTTGTAATTTATTATCGGTTTACAAAACAACCAAGCAATATTATAGGGCCATCAGATTTGATCCACCATTTATAAATTTAACACATCAGTCACATATTTACGAGTAGCTATAGTAACAGTAGACAAATTAATTTTAATTGATTCTTGGCGAACGAGACTCTCGAGCGATATTGCAAACCCGCCGAATTGGAGATGCCATTTAAAATATAAAAATTCTTATGCGAAACATATTTTCAATGCTTTGAAAACTACCAGGTAAAAAATTCGCAATTTGCAAAGATTTTTCATAGTTTTTCAAGTGATTTAAAAAGTGGAGTATACACGTAGAAACCATTATTTTTCAGACCGATTAGCAGTTAAAGCCCTTATTTGTAATCTCAATACATACATTTTGAGATTACATTTTGAGACGGTCAGCATCGAAAAGCAGAAGTTTTACACTTTAATGTGCACTTCTGCACTGCCAGTGAATATTTACATGCCAAACCGATCTAAAAGACTATACAGGTCCAATCGAAATAAGAAAGAAAAAAAATATTTTCCTAATTTTCGCTACTATTATTCCTATTGCCTAAAGAGTTTCTGTATTTCGTGAGATAATCATAATTCTACGCTGTAATGATGGCTTAGCAACGCTTCCAGGGATCGCGATGTTATTTGCACTACTCTGAGCTGTGGCCGATTCAGTTGGACTTGAGAATTGGCAATACCAGACAATCATATCTTTAATTGCGATTACGCGTTAATAAATTATTTTTCATTTTCTCTAGTATGAAACCAATTATCGAACATTTATTAAAACAGAACAATACTCATGTAGGTACTGTTTTTCCAAAATTAGTTTTGCTGTCGATTTAAGCTAAATCAATCGAAAAATAAATAAAATGCACTTAACTATGAAATAAGATTGTAACTGATCATTTGTAAGATCATTCCAAACACTGGTTACAGAGAATTTAAAGTATGTTATAATTATCATACACCATATGAATATAAGGAACTTAACGAAAAGAATGATACTGGTGAAATAAGAAATGCAGCATTACACTTTAATGTTAACGACGTAGTTACAAGGTTCACTAAATATTTACAAATATTATTTAAATTTATTAATAGTTTTGAAAACGCTTCTTTGGGCCTATCATTGTTGAGAGCATCGTTATTGATGCAGCTGGCGAGAAGACACATGCGAAATTTATACCGTGTGTAGGTGATGCGGAACATAGCGTAGACCAAGTTAGAAAAACAATCGGAATAGGAAAACAAATACCTTATAGTTTTCTCAAATTAAATCAAAATACATTTGATCAAACTAAAGCATGGGTTTGTCCGAATATTACACGACGGCTCTGGGGGTTTGGAGGAGAGAGGACTCATGCCATGGGGTATATTTTAATACAAGGAGAAGAGGGGGTGGCTGCAGAGTCATACAACCAGTACGAAGTAATTTTTATTTTACACCTACAAGTATAGCTATAGTTTACACGTACACCCATGGTACAAGAAGACAAGGCAGGTTCACATGGCTTGACCAATCAGAAAAGCACACTGTATTACGTCATAAGCACGGCACTATAGCTATAGATGTTCAATATATAGATATTTAGCATATGCGATTCGATAACGTTATGCGGGCTCCTGCGCGAACTGTACCGAAATTTGTATGGCTCATGGATCTACCTTGTTTTCTTGTACCATGCGTATACCTTTTTCCAGGCTTCTAATGTATCCATACACTTTAAATACATTTCTTGATTTTCCTCTTACATTAATAACACCAGTTTTTCGTGAAAGCTCCTAGTGCAAGATCTCCTTAGATAACTCAGTGATCTATTCTACAGAAAAGCATTTGCAAAGCGCAGCAATTATCTCTAGCGCACCTCATCTGGTATTAGGTTCATAAAATAATTTTTTTTACAGATAATTTACGCTGCCGGGGTTTAATCAGGGCATTCGATGTATGCGGTATATCATCGATTACTCGCCAACTTGTTATCTTTAGTTAAAAGTAATTTAAAGTAGTGAGTCGATTTAAAAGCCTCTAGCACTTGTGTATCCATTCTAAAGTTGAATAATAATTTATTATTTTATTACACGAGTGCTAGGTACTTGTAAATTGACTTATTACATTAAATAACTTTCAAGTTGAGACTACAAGTTTGCGAGTAATCGATAATATATTGCATTTCTCGAATACCCCGATGGAATCCCTGCACTTATGTTAGAAATTATAGGCTAAGCTTGCATTCCCTAAAAAAAAAGTCTTGAAAGTCGAGAAACCATCCCAAAACATTTAACTATAAAAAAAAATAGGATAAGCAATTTTTAAGTATCTGGGGTACTCTTTCTATCAAAAGATGTACAAAAATATCCGAATAATTTTCCACGCATTTAGAACTCACGAACTCTTGAGTTTCTCAGATTAGTTAGCTAATATGCTACTTAATCTGAGGTAAGCCATAGTCCATCAATGCCCTCAAAATATTATATTACCAATGTTCATTATCAAAATTTTGTACTTAAACATTGGACCAAGCACAAACTGACTAAAAAAAATTAGGAAGTAGAATTTTTTCTAAAAATGAGAAAATGCTTAATCTCATTTCAAAATTTGTTCTCAAACACATAGACATGTATATTTATCTACTATATTTTAATTGCAGCTGTTTTAAGGGGATAGAATTCTCTATTTTTAAAATAGGAACCTGCCTTATCGATAAAATGTATCTTTAGAGTTACAATATTGTGATTCAGGTGAATATCGCAAAGCGCAAATACAAACGCACTAATAAAAAGCTTAATCTACTAACTAGTAAAGTTCTCAGCAAATATTTTAAGGACAAGCTGAACGTTTTTGGTCCGAAATATCATGTTCCACCAGGTCTGAATGAATCATTTGCGGACGAAAAACTTGTTGGTTGCCGTTGAAATATTCGCTCGGAACATTAACAAATGGTAGATTAAGCCTCAATCTAGTGCCTCTGTATATGCAGTTTGTGATATCCACTCATATAAGTATTAGCAAACACTTTATCGATAAGGTGAATTCCGGTTTAAAAATTCGAGTACTACATCTCGTTAAATCGCGAATGAAAAGCCACGACTCAGTGAAATTATTCATATATACACGGAAAGAAAAATCATAGGGCTGTCCCATAGGTGCCTCTGGTAAAAATCCACTGAAGCGGGCCCCAGTGTTCGCACTATGCGGTTGATGCCATGGCCTCATGTAAACGATGAGTGTGCAGTCTGCACTATAGCCACGGATCAATCTCATGGAGGTATTGGATCTTTTCCATTGCTCTCTTGTGTTTTAACTTAAAGAAAGGAGTGGAAATCTTCCTACAGTACCCTTACTCTCTTTATCTTCAGCATATAAGAACCTACACGTGGCCCCTCTTACCCACGCCCCACACTACCTATATGTATATTAGCGTTGGAGCTACGAAAGAGATAGAGAATACTAGAAAGAAATTTTCTGGAGAGACTCCCCACTCCTACTTGTCAAATCTCAAGAGGGCAATAGAAAAAATCCAATGCCTCTATGAGATTGATCCGTGCACGGCTATACTATACAACCATGGCTATAGCGCGAGCTGCACACTCATCGTGTACATAAGGCCATGGTATCAACTGCATAGTGCGAACCCTGGTGCCCGCTTTGGTGGACTTTTACTAGAGGCACCTATGAGACAGCCCTATGATTTTTCTCTCCGTGTAGTTACGATTCAGACTATGAATTCAATCAGATGATGGATTTACTCAAGCCATCTCAGACTTGAGATTTATTGGACATAATTCAAACCAAACTTTTTTAAATCCGAATAGTTTATTTTTTTATTAACACGTCGGTATCAGTCAAATTCGAAATATATTTTATAAAAGCTTAATTCTAAGCAATTGTTGATTAAATTCATGATAAAGCTGATTAAGGCATATCGTTAATCCCATTTATCGTAAATGAAATTTATTATTAAAAACTAATTCCTAACACGAATAACAAAATGCATAATAATTTATGTATTTCTAGCTATATCTTTCGATCGTATAACATGTTTTACAAAACAATTTAATCATTTAAAAGATTATCAATTTATTTTCAAAAAGCTTATTTTTTATCTTCTATACAATGAAATAGAGATAAAATCCTAATTCAACCTTAAGTCATCAATTTAAAAAAATTTGTATTCATAAATTGCAATAAATTTCGGTCAAATTCTCAAATCAATTTTAAACCGTCAATTTTGAATCTCGATTCATTTTTCTTGATTTACGATTCGGAAAGAAATGAGTCGCAATGACAGTTTTCGATTCTTCTGAGAAATATAAATAACCTGATTATTAATTCAGAGTACACGTGTCATGTATGAATGGCGGTGATGCATGCATATTATTTTAATTTTTAGTTGAAAAAAGTTTCAGCTGAATTTTTCCAGCTCCGCTTTCTTATCATTATAATTATCTCTACATTCACCATCTATATGTACTAGATACGCCAATAAGAAGCTAGGTGATAGGGCAACGATTCTGAATCTCATTACTTTATTTTGCTATTACAAATAACCACAAAAATTAGAATTATAAAAAAAATTTAAATGGATTTATTTCAAACCAATTATGTTTTCGTACAGATAAATACCGCATAAACAAAAGGGATAAATCTTATGAAATAATATGCACTAATGATGTAACATTCATATAATACAATCTGAAAGTTCGATTATTAAAAATACTGATTCATACTATTTTTTGTTATCATGCTACTTACGGAGAGAAGGCCGAATTTCCACTTGATTTTTCCAAACATGTATAATATTGATCGAATTCTTCATTGCAGTGTTTTTTAATTTTTTTAAAAAACTCAAGAGCACATGCAGTGACCAATTTCCCTTCATTAATGCAACGTCGAGGATCATGTTCTTCTAATTTGCAAAGCATAAACTCCTGAAAGTATTAAAATAACAAGGAGATTAAAAAATGCTTTGGATGTAAATAAAATAGTATCTGCACAAAAAAGTAATTGTTTAGTACACTTGTACGCATAGAGTTTTATTTTTAAGAAATGAGACAAACATAGTACACTAAGTTTCAAACATATAGATACCGAATTGTAGTACTTACTACAAGTCACTAACTAAAACTTAAAAACCAAGAATTTGGATGAATACCTATAAAATTTCCTGACAGTTGAAGTGATTGTATGGAATATTCCTCGTGCAATGAACCACACACATACAGATTTCCCTGAAATTTATAGGTTTTAATATTTTTTAGAGGTTTCGAAGATTAATAAATGGTCTAAGAAAGTATGACAGTATTCATTTTTAATGTTTTCTTTCAAGCCTAGAACTTTTACTTATAAATAGTTTGAGTTCCTTCGCACGGGAAAGACGGTAGAGTGTTATCTGCCTAAAGGTCCTGTGATTGTAAAAAACAAAAGACTTAGGTAATACACGTCTGAGTGTAGGGGGGTGAAAAAAAAAATCAAATCACTAACTAGGCAAAACGCACTACATAATCCTTAACTTGAGCAGTGCTTCCCAATCTATTTAGGAGTATAACTTCCGACGGATTGTACAGAGGGCGCCCTAATGTCTTTCCCGTGTATGGAATAAGAATTGATTGTGGCGCCAGAAGCCTCTTATGGGGGCTCTATCCTACTGTATAGCACGAATGTTGTAATATTAAAAGAATCCTTTTGTTACATTTTACAGCGATAAGGATATGAAGTACGAAAAGGTGGTACTTTTTAAAGTAGGAAAAACATAATTTTAAAAAATTTGCAACCCTGAATAAGTGTATGTATTTTTTTGAAATTAAAAGTTTTTTTACGAATAAATTATTCTTTTTTAGTATAGAATTAACTTTGATATTATTAAATTTTGACTATATCATTTAATAATTATCACACATTTAGTGCTATATTAAGGTGATGAGCCTCATTCAGGAAGTTCTATCGATATGCAAAGTAATGGATAATCATGTGAAATCAAGATATGTTGCTCTTGAACAACTTCATCACACATGCGCAAAATTTGAGGTGGGGTAGAAGATAAAAATATTGAAAAAAAAACAGTTTCAAAGTGGCACTCTGTAACATATGTCTTACGGTAAAGGCACCGAAAGTAGCCCGAAATATTGATGTAACTGTACGCAGCTAATGGAGATAGCGAAAAAAAAAAAAACTATGAGCATAAAAGTATAAATCATAAGTTGTATTCTACACTCAAGAAACACTTATGTTGACGTCAAAAACCCCGAAGATAATCTCTGTTAAAGTGTCATGTGTTGCCAAGTTTAAAGGTTTTATTGTGATCTCTGCTGCTCTGCATACAGCAGACTACGTACGGTGCTAGTGATAGGAAGACCTTTATTTCTTTTATGTTAAGAAATATACAAACAGAATGATATAATCGTTATCGTAATCATCAAGAAAAATTGAAATTTTTATTTTAAGTTGAATATTTCAATTAGCTACTTGCATATTTATTTTGTCCACAGCCTGGCCCTCAATTGACTAGGGACTACAGATAGAACCTTCTTAAGGTGAAAACTTACGATCTTGCCATTAATTCTCATATCATTTTTTCTTAAGGAAACTGGATTTTTAAGGTGTTATAATCATCGATGATATGAATTAGAATAATAGTTGTCGAAATTGGAATATGGCTAATTCAATATGGTTGACCCAGAACTGAAATATTATGAATTTTTTATTTTAAAATACTCTAACGTAACACACACAAAATTTAAAAAAAATGAGATGTTATTCGTTGATTGAAGGCATAGTTCTTGAGTAAAAAATTAACCAAATATTTCAGCATAACAGACACATATACGTGGTGCATCTCTGACTTAATCTTATAAATCTCACGCATACATACAATAGATGATATAGATATCAGTAATATACACATTATTGAAAAAATTACTATTTTTTAACCTAAGCGAGTGCTCTGACTCTTACGAAACAAACACTGAAAAATAACTCATTTAATCATGTAAACTTTTACCGTTAACTTTTTGTTTAAACATTACGATCGCTAAAACGATCAGATATGATTCGGACTTCAACAGATTTTCTAATAATCTACGCAAAAAAAACTATCGCAAATTCGTTCACGTAAATGTTGTAGCGTAAAAAATTTAAAGAACCGTGATTTCAGATTGGAATTTTTGTGCATTCATAAACTGCACATTTTTTAATTGTACTAAGAAAGTTAATACTATTAGTTTTTACACAGATCTTAAGGACATTCATTACACAATCAGGAGTTTCTACATTATTCACTGCCTCACTTATGTTAATTTACATTGATTATCAAATAAACAGCTATTTTCACATTAAATTATGAGAAGAGGCACACAGCTGGAACTTTACATGATAAATCAAGCCCTAATTCATTGTAATCAGTTGTGAATCAAGAGAAAACTGTTTCAACGTCTGATCATAACATAGTGCTATGTAGGTACTCATAATATGAGATGCAACGTACAGGACCCTCAGAATTTAAAGACAATCCTATGCCTTCTTATAATTTAAAAAAATACTAAGTCAGAAACGTAAGTTAACTTAAATGTTCGATTTGTAGGTTATGTACTGCTGGGGAAGGTAACATTTTAGAGGTGTGTTTAACAAATTGTTTTTGTTGCTCTCCATGTATTTACAGTTGAAAGGAAGAAGCTGAAATCAAAGCAGACCAGTTGAGATTAAAGGAAAATAAAAATGGCGACAGTTAGTTTTACGACGTCTTGACAGTTTGGTGCTTTGACCCCATCAGGTGTGATCCCACAGGTCGTAGGCGCGAAAACTTATATCCATGAAGAACGTACATTTAAGGTGGCTCATCACCCTTGTACTATCTATTTGTGTGACATCAGACTACCACACCTGAAAACATCGAGTAGCAGGCTTGATGTGTACACCTATAGATACGAATCCGCTTGTTTACGTGCTGAGGTTAACTATCGCTCATCGCAAACACGGTCACCTTCTCGAATTAATATTTTGTAATGTTGCCTGGTAAACCCTAATATTCTTTACGTCATTTTAAAGCTTACGATTTCTTCTATCTGTACCTAGTTTTTTAATAAGAGTTAAGGTATATTTTCAATTTTCAAGCAACTCGTTTGCAAAAATTTGCCTGGTGATATGGTTTGAAATTTCAAGAAATTATTCGATTCATATCGAAGTACAAATCCTCTAAGTTTCAGTCATAGTTAAGTTAGTTCAATTTCGTGATGAGCCACCTTAACAGACCGACAAAACGTCGCAACAGTACATATGTCGTCCTTTTTATTTTTCTGTGTTTTCAACAGGTCAGCAGTGAATTTAGCTTCTTCCTAACTACGTTATAATTGTATTTTTCAAGCCGTATATTTACAAAACTAATGAAAAGATCCACATTTGTTTTTTTATTTAAAAGGTCATCTAGAAATTCAAATTATTCGATGCATTACTTTATGAGAAAACTAGCATCTTAGATTATAAGCTACTATAGTACTCTTTTACAATGAAGTAATTTAATTTTTCTTTTACAATTCGTAAGGGACTGGCATTAATTTTGGCCTTATTAATTCCATAAAAAATTAGCTTCGAGAGTTTCCTCATTATTTTTCATAATATAGCTATACGATAATTAATTAATAAAATATAATCAAAGTAGAGTAGTCGGTAAGATAAGAAATCTTGGGTATACTAAATGCCTTGGAGCTATGTTCAAGGCTTGTCGTGTGATGTTAAAAATGACGCCAGTAAACCGAGGCTAACCACTCTCAGTACTCCTGAAATCTTCTTCAGTAGTCTTCTTAGTCCTTCCGGTCTTCACTTCAGTCCTCTCAGTCCTCTAATAAGTACTCAGCATAGTTAGAAAAATTATAATCCAACTAGCAGTATAAGTGAGGACCAGAGGACCAATGTCAGGACCAAAGAGAGATAAGTGGACCATTGAGAAGACTTGTGAGAACTTAGAGGACTAGGTTAAGCAATAATATAATCGTAATAAGTAAAAGGTACTTTGGCAAGTATAATGTTCTCATGATCAAATTTAAAAAACTAAATTGATAAATTTAAACCCTAGAATTAAAAGACTAATGAAGTTTATTATAAAACTTGTACATGAGTAGAGCTTATTTATTACGGTGAAAAATACTGTAATAAAATCATCAACTATTAGTATTGTTTTCCTCTATTTCATAAAATATTTTTCATGCTTTATATTAAAATAAATGCCTTTATAGCAAGGAAATTTTAAACTTTTGCTATTGTCTATGGAGAGAAATATTCTGGACATGATAAATGTTTGAAGCGATGCTTGGCACATCAATTTTGATGAAAAGTAATATCAAAACAAATAGCTGATAAAATAACAAGTACAAAAAAGGATTACAATAGCCTAATAACATGAGCTAAAATTACAAGATATTGAAAATATTAAATTACAATCGTGCTAGTGCACTTGGTATAAGAATGCAGTTCAGCAAAAATAAAGGTAAAAGTGAGTTGTATTATTAAATTTACTTAATCTCATGTTTTCTTTGTGTTTCTGAAGCAATATTTGGAAGTACCTTGATTAGTTGGAATACACTTCGAATTCTCATATTACAGATCTATAACGGATGATTCGCAGTCAACAGACGTACAAGTAAAAATTACCAAGAGAAATTTTTTATTTAGAGTAGAATAATATATTTTTAGACCAAAGTCAATGAGATTTTCATAAGTTAAACGCCTACAAGAACATATTTAGATACATCGTCTTATACAAATGATACAGATCTTATTATATTCGAAGCCTTCACCCCTATGTGCTTGAAGCGTCAAACGCCAACATTCAATAAAACGTATTTTCATGATATTCAAAGATACGTCTTCTAATTAGCTATCTTGTGGCAATTTTTAAAGTCATCCTATATCGTCTCGATATAGTAAAGCTCTGGGCTATTCCTGGGCTGCTTAATAGCTATGGTTGGATAGGGCTCATGTGGCGAACGAATTTTTCCTACCTAAGGCGTACAGTGGGACCAAACGACAAATTTTTTTTCAAAATAAGATAACATCGCACAGAAAACTCGATTCTTCATGATTTTATTTTTATTTTTAAGGTTTTAAATAGTGAATGCAAGGAAAAGTGGTCCAAAGTTGGAATACGGCACAGTAGGGCAGTAAAAATCCGCCAATGTGCCCTAAAATATGAAAAAACCATCATTTTCAGCAAAAAATTCATAATTTTCATCAAAAACCTGATCAACAGATTTTTTAAGGTTTAGAGGAACCACAAATTTTAAGTTCAATGCATTCTGGCAGATTCAATATAGCAGCCTGAACATAAGGAAAAATGCATGAATTCCATTATTTCTTTTTATGTTTAGGTTTATTTCGTCAAAAAAACTCGTTAAAACAATAGTATAATTTGCAAACACAGTATGCAGAATAGGGTAAGGCGTATCATATTATTTTAAATCCGAAATGGCAGTCAGTACAAAATGGCGAATTATAAACAATTTTTATCCTCCCTCTCCCCCTAATATGGGTGCCAAATAAAAGGGAATTTTAAGTATAACACAACGTATATTGCACAGCCGTGATCACAAGGTACGACAAATTGAAAATCCAGTATCTCTTATACGCAAAAACGATATTCTTTAAGACAAACACTTTGTCAGGTCTTTTAATTCATACCATCGAACTCATCTTAACTACTACCATACAGAGTATTAATAATTGAGATTAATTGTACCACAACTTATCAATCATAATTATGTTAAAGGTATATGCTTCTATTACTCAAACAGGTTACAGTTTTCTCTTGTGCGTTAACTTTTTGTGGGTGGTACTTATAAGTTAAGTGTTGCAGTAAAAAATTCGCAAATATACTTTATGAATGCACTTTATCACAATTTTTTTTATTCTTACCTTATCCAATACAACAATTATACATTCAGCATGCTACTTATATGACAATCAATTAATCTCACCCGTGAAAATAGTAAGTACACGTTCTTATTCTATAAGCTAATTTTGTGATAGTTAATTTTGTTGTTTATGGAGGTTTGTGAGAAAAATTGAAAATCTAGAATCTTGCTGAAAAAAATATATATTATAGTTCAGCACACTAAAAGACAACATGAATTTTTTCAGATTTTTTGCGAGGGAAAATTTCTAGAAAACAATTGCTGAAAATTGTCATTTTAACGCAGTCTCGTATGATAGAACGAGATTAAGTTGCTTGTTTACTCAAATTAAGATAGATTGGAAATATATAAGAACAAAAAAAAAATTCCTACAGATACCTTAGGATACTAGCAACATGTTCAACAAAAAAAATCAAGCCTTGCCAGGGATTTTTTTGAAATATGAACGATTACAGTTGCAGTTACATCAGTTTGTAGGCTGCAAGAGGAGGTGTGCGGTAAAGGGGGCCTAGCTGCGCGGGCTGGCGGGACTCCCGGTTCGTTGCCCCTTTGAGCGAAACTCCCAAACCTCCTTAAATAAAAAAAAGTAACCTGTTTTTGTTGTTGTCTGTATTTATTTTGATACAAATACCTTAATCATATATATATATATATATATATATATATCTTTCTATATTATATAGTTGTAAGATCTGAGGGTAGGTACTAGCTCCCCCTTACCGCCCCCTTTTTTGTCTATCTTTTTACATTCTTCGATGTGACGTAAATAATTTGTCCTTTCTATTATAATAATTTCACAAAAAACACATTAAAAGAACTTTTTTTTATGGATTTTTTTATGTCTTGACAATGCTTTATTACTTGCAAATTTTAGTTTACACCTTTGACATTGATAAAATTTAGTTTCTATGACGATTTTTCTAAAAAAAATTATGGTGAATGTATTTTTAATAACATAAAATTTAAGAATGTTTCTCTCTAATTTTCCCAAGATAATGGACTTTGCTTGTTTTCTTAAAAAAAAACAGTATGAAAGGAAAATTAAAAGCAGAAACAAACTTTTCTTGTAATAAGTCTATTTGTGGTAATTATTTAACTTTTTTAAAAGAAAGTTTATCGTAGCCTATACGTAACAGTACTATTTTGAAAAAGTTTCGTAAGAATAAATTTTTTGTTATTCAAAAATTTCTCTTCAAACAACATTTTTAATTTCAGATTGGTTTTTAGATTCCATTTGAATGAAATTTTCTGGGTTCTTACATCTTGACAATGTGACATACAATTTTCAATGCTGTAGTAACTTACTAGTTCTCCTTGCATATGACTCAACATTTTTTTGTTAAAAAAATATGTGTATCCATTATGAGACGTCAATATAGCTTGACTTGAAGAAGAATCATCAGTATTATGAAAAATTTTAGAACATACATAATTTGCTTTCTACCTACCAAGAATTTTGATAGCTTTCATTTTACCTTCTTCTATATCCAGTAACAACGATGAAAATTTTGTATCTATCGAACGTATATTATTTTTTAAATAAAGAATGTTAAACTAAGGTCAAAGGTAAGAATATTTTATAGTTTCTTGAATAATACTAATTTTGTTTCCGTGTTTTCGTTCTCAAAGAATATGACGAAAGTCCCCACCAAGAATTATTGGTTTATTTCTGAAAGGTTCTTTACTACCAGACAAATCTGTTAAAGTACTGTCAACGATTTCTAAAGCTTTTTTGGGTATCATAGAAGCTTTATCCCAAATAATGACTTCTGCTTCACGTAATTTTTGTTCATCTGATTCAAACTGAAGAAACGCACTTTCTATAGTGTTTAAGTCCAAAGGAAGTTTAAAAGTCCTGTGAGTGGTCGTTTCCCTTGGAAGTAGAATAGAAGCAATACCTGTCCATGCCATTGTTAGAATTTTTTTCCAATTGACATAAAGTAGTATATTAATGTTTTATATAAAAATGATTTTTCAGACATACCAGGACCATCAATGAAAAAAATATTTTTTTCAAATTTCATTATTTCTTGAAAAATTACATTTTGATCATGGTTAAGTTGTGAAAACATGTCATCAAATTTACTTTACAAAAAAATTTTTCATTATTGCCATAGTCAACATTTTTTTTTCATTAATTCTGTTGGTTCAGCTAAACTAAAATCTTTACAAGACATGTTTTCAGACTTGAAAATTTCTTTTAAATATGGGAGAGCTTTATTTTTATCATTTTCACAATCTTCTATAAAAAATTTTTTGTATTTGTTCCAAATAATATTACTAGAAAAATTTTCAGACATAACATACCATGCAAAAAATTTACGAAGTTGAGAATGTAGCATAACGTTACATGCTTCTTCAAAAATTATATCGATTTGAAAAGCATGCTCTACTAATCTCATAGAATCAGCTGTTTCTTTAAAAGTATCGTAAATAATATTTTTAACCGTTTTTATATCTGAAAAGGTTTTTTTCCTGCTACTTTATTTAATATCAATTTAAAAAAAATCTTTCCTAATCTTTTGGAGAAAATGCATTCAATCCACCAATTGTAATATTTGTTTTTGAACATTTTCGTTTGTTCCATTGTTTTGTAAATTATCAAACGTATAATATTCAGGAATGTTCACAAATTTGATTGATCTTGCGCTTTCATCAGTTTTATTCAATTCAAACCATGCTGTTGAAGGGGTTTTCCAATTTTCAAGTGAATCTTCAATTTTTCCTTCTCCAAAAACTATTTTTTGTTTATTTTCTACGTGAACAGGTAAATGAAACACTGGATGACTTCCACCGTAGTAAAGGAATTCTTGAAGCCTCCCTGCTGCTTCCATCGGGCTTAAATAACGACCATCAACAAATTTTGATATTTCATCAAGTACTTCTTTATGATAACATTTTCACTTCCAATTTCATTTTTTTTGTATTTTACAAAAGATTCTATCGCCTCCTTTGTGAACATAATCAAAAATATATTTTATGCTTTGTATTGATGCGCAACATTCAACCTTCATATAACAGTTATATTTTATCAATAAGTATTGATTGTAGGGTACTACCAACGAATTGTTAACTGGAATTTTTCCACAACTATTTTTCAATTTATAAATATGATTTTCATGAGAATTATCTCTTCTTTTGTGTTTAGGATAGCCATTTTCTTTAAATTTTGTAGTTAATGTAAAAGGTTTTGGAAATTTCTTCTTACAAATTTTATTGTTTTTATCATAACCAGGCGTGTTATTGCTATGTGGTCCATAAAGCATATGTTTTATAACCAATTTTTGAAGCTTCTCGTTATTAATTGGAATTTCAGCAGAAATATATTTATCTATTTGTTCCGGCGATATTAATTTATTGTTGGCATGTAATGTTATGAGAATGTGTGCATGAGATAATCCTCGTTTCTGAAATTTAATTGTATAGACATATGCAAATACCTTACCAAAAATATCTTTTTTAATTATAGCATCTAATACTGACTGTAATTTTGGTTGAAATAATCTTACTGTTATGTTTGGGATATCATTGGGCATTGTATTTTTTTGAAATTTTTTCAAAACATGTTTTAATTCTGTCCATTTTGTATTACACGTAACTGTTACAAATAAATCTGGTTTTCCATGTTTTTTAATTATTGACATCGCATCTTGGTAATGTTGTTGCATATATCTTGGTCCCCTTATGTATGTTGATGGTAAAATATATAGATTACCGACTTTATCATTTTCAAAATTTTTCGAGATATTACAAGCACTATTCATTACATGATCTGATAAGACTTGATAACATAATATTCTTAAATACTTTTGATTATTTCTAAAAAAGTTCAAAATATCACTTTCCACCATTGCATATAAATGTAAAAAAAATTGTTGTATTACACTTCCGCCATATAACAAGGGATGAAAGTGCTGTGATTTTGGTCTGTAGGAAAGTCTATACAAATAATGTTGTAAAAGAGATAGAAATTCAGATTCATCTCTTGAGTTTTAACTATAATTTGTACTCCAGCCTAAGTCTCCTAAAGAAAACATTATGGGGAATACCATAGGGTCTATAAAGTGGGAAAATTTGTTAATATGTATGTGATGGTAGATTTTCTGGTAATTGTTTTGGATACACACATAAATCGATTTTTTCTATTGTACCAGGATTTAAAACAATAATAGCACTACATTCTGGTACCAAATGTGTATAATAATTCTGTGCTTAAGGTTATCATTTTTTCGAACAAAATACATCTTACAAATTGGCAAATTTTGAATGTTCGCTATATGGTGGTAATGTTCGTACTCTTCGGCCAATAGATTATTACACATATCAGTTAAAAGTTCTACATGTTTAATTATCAAATTATTATTTGATTTGAATCTTTTTTTAACAGCAATTAAATCGGCGTATATATTAATTTGACTGCATTCTCGTTCATCAGATGAAAAATGAAAATTAGATGAACTGTGACAAATTTGACCTTCAATTCTCAAGTTGTAAACTGACTTCTTTTTACATAAATGAAATTTGCGTTAAATGTAGCAAAACAAAACATACTATTGTTATATCAAATCAAATGTCTGAAATTATCAGAATTAAGTAACAGATTTTTTAATTCTTCGTTGTAATTACCTAATGGTAAGAAAACAATTTTCCCGTTCTTACAATTTAATTTTTTACGTTTTTTTAAAAATACAGCTGAACAATGTGGACATTCAAAATTTATTTCTCCTTAATCTGATACTTTAATTTCTGATAATGATTTGTCCACATTAACGTTCAGACTAGATTTTTATTTACATTTTTTACAAGCAAATTATCTTACATCACAATTAATAATTTTTCTTTTTCTTATTCTTGCATCACAATTGTATAATTTTTTTAACATGTTTTTTAATTTTATCATTGTAGAAATCAAAATTATAGAAAAATCCATTGTCTACATTTGCTGTCAATGACAATGTCAAATTAAAATTATTTAAAAATTTTGATAAAGAATTAACGGATTTAATTAATACAAATCATACAAAATAGACAAAGAACTTAAAGTTATATATAAAAAAGTAAAGGATTGGAAAACGTAGGTTTTACGAAAAAAGTAGCAAAGGAAAATTAACTTAAGAAAATTAAAGATAATTTCACAAAAGAAAGGAAGACTTTTCTCAATCATAAAATACAGAAAAACTATATGGTAATTGACAAGTCTATCATCCGTAAAATGTAAAAATTAAAAATTAAAACAGAGAGAGAAAAATAGAGAGAAAAGAAAGACATATAAGTGAGTTTAATAGTAGTTTTCGCACGAGATAGAAAAGACTTTAATTTGCGAACCGAAAGGTTTACGGCACAAGCCACTGGTGAGAGACGTAACGAGGTTCATATAGAAGCCTTTACGATCAAGTTACGAATGCTTTTTTTCCTACCAAGAGTGTGTCAGGGTCCCAAAACGGCCTGAGGTAGGAAAAAAGTTTTAAGTGATAGACTGTAGGTTCTGCAATAAAAGAAAAAAATATATATTGCACATATTGCTATGAAAAGAGGAAAAAAAAAGAAATAATAATATTAGTCCGTAATATGTATGAAAGATAATTGAAAAATATGCAGGATAAAGGTGATTTATGTAATTGTATAACATAATTATGTAGGAAAATAAGGTACTGCAGAGTTAAGATTTAAAGTTCAATGATATGTTATGCGTTATAAATTATATTATATCACTGTAAAAAGAAATTCTTAGATGTTGTAGTCCGTGTAATTAATTATGTATTATACTCCATTAAAATAAAATTAATAATAATTCAAAAGAATATAAATTTTTAATAGAGTTAAAACAAGAAAAGGAAATGTAAAAGTATATACAAACCTATATACACAATGGTGAAATAATTAAATAAAAAACTTACATTTACAAATATCAAGTAAGAAATTTAAAATGATATTTCACTATAAACTTCTGTAATAATAATGATTGCGTAGATATTATATGCGTATACATCTGTATAATGTAGACCTCAAATAACAAAAAGAGTCTTTATCAGTTTTTAATTAGTAACAATTATTTGATAAATCAGTGAAATCATTTAATTTATTGACTATATTTGTTTGAAGTTTTAACAAATTTTCATAAGATCGCTTTGGTTATCTATAACGTACACCAATATATGTGTATTTAAAAATAAATTCTTGTATTTATTATTCAGACATAAAAGTAACAATATTGAAACATGGGGGTTGGCGCAGAGCGCGCAGAGGGCAAAGCCCTACTGATATATACATCTTCCTATATCAAATAGTTATTTTACGGGGTTTGTCCACACCCCCCTCACACCCCTATGGTCCCCCCACCCTTCCTCCACAAAATAAGGGAAAATTCTTCATTTTTCTCTGGGAAATTGACCCAACTAAAAATGTGTAAGACCCCCACACCCCCCCTTACTACTTTGATTACCCCCCCCCACTCACTACCCTCCACATCCCCCCCCCACAAAATAAGATAAATTTTTCTCATTTTCTCCGTTATTCCAAGAAATTAAAAATTTCTAATCCCCCCCACCCCCCCCCCCCACACCCCCCCCCCCCCCGCCCCCCACCCCCCCACACCCCACCCCACC
>JAPYYV010014163.1:0-19969 GCA_030522625.1 Copidosoma aretas
TATTTATATATATATATATATATATATATATATATATATATATATATATATATATATACTGTATGCGTCCTATGTATGATAATATATCTGGTATGTACACCCAACCGCGAGGATCCGCCGCGTACATTTTTTATCCATCTCTTAATTGGATTAGGAGGGATCTGGTTGTGGGGGAAGACCGAGTAGCGGAATTTATCGTCGAGATCCCGTGGACGATACAATAATAGGGGCGTCCCGCGCTGTATGTATGTAGGAGGTGGCTGATGCGGCTCGAATTTTCGTAACGATCGTTATACCTGTACATACATGTGAGGCAAACGACGCGCGCCGCTAACGGTCCTGACCTTTCCCTATGCATATAAAGCCTCCACGAATTAACCGCAAGCATCGGCAGCCCGTTGTTGTTTGTTCGTTCGTTCGTTTCTCTTGTACCCGCTCGCGGAAATAATAATTGTGCTCGATGGCCTACAAGTAATGGAGAGATCTACTTCCCCGTTGTGGTTGTATCTGTGCTCCAAGTTCACGCTCATTGCTTGCCATTTTGTAATATCTCCTATGTTTTTTTTTTTTTTTTTTTTTTTCCTCCTTGTTCCATCCTATACATTAGGAGTATTAGTACTACAGTAGTACCTAGTATATAGTAGTCGTATAGTGGCAATAGAAGTAATGATGATGATGATGATAATAATAAGCAAACTCCCGTTCCGTTCATTCACGCGTGGCTCTATACATAGCCTCCTGCAGCACGCCGCACACTCGAGTGATGCTGCGGCAAAAATCTAATTCCTGTCATTCCGCGGCGAGGCTAAATTATCGCGATTAAAATATTTTCCTTCCCGTCACGTGCCGGTCCCGTATAATATAGCAGTACCGGCGTTTAATTTCACTCGTTTGGTCTTCTATATATATATATGTGTGTGTAGATACGTCGCGAGAGGCCAAAAACCATGAACTTTAATTGCAACGGTCAATATTGACGGACACACACGCGATCACGGCGTACGGTTCGCGAAATCGCCATTACGACGATTATCATTATTATCATTAAAATCATGATTGTTATTACTCATTCTAATGCTCGTCTTTAGCCCGTCCATTAGGCGACCGCTAATAGTCTCTCCCTATATACTCTCCAATGCCATCACACGTAGCGTAACCTTACGTGTGTAATCAGCGCCCCGGCAATTGGCCAGAATTGAAAATACCGGGGGGGGGGGGGGGGCGCACCCGCGGTTGGAGGCCCCCACCGAACCCCTCCCAGCCCCTCACGTGGTGATTACGTTCGCACGCGCCCGCGGATATACACATAATAATAATAATAATAATAATAACATCTTTATATTTATATACATTATAATAGAATCCAAGTGAACTGGGCGAACGGAGCTTTGGAAGCTATGGTCATCATCGTCGAATCCCATCACTGTTATTATTATATACTTGACTCCCGTACCGTTGGGACTCGGCACGTACACACCTACGCGCTGAGATGCTTTGTACAGCGGCCGGCTGGAAATATAAGTATCGTGCTCCGGAGCGCTAATGGAAAACGCGGTGCTATAATAATATCCGCGCGCGCAATCGGATCGTTCGATAATCGTACCGACGATAGGAGCCGCACTTATCGCCCGGCTCCGCGATTCCGGACTCGTGCTATTATCTCTGAACGAAACCAGTATATCTTCAGGGAGAGAGCTCGGCTATGGCATGTATGTGTATTACAGTCTGCTAATTACAGTATCATAGTCTCGCGGATCGCGGAACTCGTTTTCGACTCTTTCCGCGAGTCCACATTACGTGGATCCAGCTCCGCGGGATGAAACGATACCCGCGACCGGGGGGTGTGTACATAATATGTATATAGAAGCAGGAGAACAAACGAAACGAAACGCGGGCGAACGGAGCGCCGACAATGGGCCCGTTGTTCGCCGGGGACGCCGAGTTAACACCCGGAGGAGAAAAACAGCGACACGAGATGGATACGAGATTCTTCCCGTCTCTCTGCGGTCCGGATCGGTTGGACCGTCGCAGCAGCGCCTCGGATCGGGTCACCGGGTGACTCGAGGATCCGAGGAAGGAGGCCGATCCGGATGCCCCGGCCGGCTCGGCGGATTTTCCTCGCGCGCGCGGGAGAAAGTCGAGCGAAGTAGTTGGCTGCGCCGTCGTCGCAGCTAAGTATTCTCAGGTGCGCCCGTGAAACACTTTTCGATACTCGCCGCGCGTACCGCGGCATCCTCCTTTTTCCCCCTCCTGGACAGCTCGCTCGCTGTTATCTCGCTTCTAATTAGTCCGCCGCGTTGGTTAGGCCGGGAAATGGTGAAAACTCGTCCCTGAACATGATACACATATTTAAGGTACAACAGCGGAGGAGCGAGATGTGGCCCGAGATAGAGCGAGTTTTTACTTTCTCGGGCGTCTTGGTGCTCTCTTTCGAGATACTGCTCCTCTTCTCCGTTTCTCCCCGACTTGTATGTTACAGCTGCATGCGTGGTAGGAGGGGGGGATCGCGGAGCACCGCCCAATTAGACCGAAATAAACACAGCTCGGGAGAACGCCATACGCAGGTGGATTGTGATGCTGCTGCTGCTGTTGCGATACGTTTGTACATCGGCGCGAAGGAGCTGCGGGAGGAGAGTGAAAAATTGCGTTTCATTAGACGACGACGACGACGACGACGAAACGGTACGTTTATCGGTAAACTGCTCCAGATTTGCAGCTGCTGCCTTTTCCTCGAGAGATTTACATTCGCCGCTGGATTATCTCGGCGTGTGTGCAAAGTATCTTCTCGCCTCTGCGTCCGTGTATTATACAGGGTGGTAGCTGCCGATCGTGATGCCGCTCGGGGAGCGGAGTATTAAAATCGGAGAACCTGATTCCGTCGCGAGCCAAAGGGGCCGGGGTGAGTACAGCTGCAGGAGCATATGCAGAGGCGTTTATCTTCATACACCAGAGCCCCGGCTAATATATCAATCAAGCCGAGCTCCGATGCCACTGTACACTTTTGATTTATCGATTTTCCCCGCGTAAACGCGCATGGACGGGAAACGCCTGCTACTGGTGAATCTTATCGGGCGGACGTATCGATCGGCGCCAGCGGAGGAGTAGTCCCCCCCAGCCCGCATTGGATGGATCGGGGTGTGCTCCGGCCGAGCGCTGTAATTATGGCTGCTGCATGTTCGATTTGAAAAAATTGGCCGGATACGAGAGTGTGGACGACGATTTTCTCATTTTCGCCTCTGGATGTATACATGATGAATAAAAAGTACCCCCTTGGGCCGTTCTCGGATCTACTGCTGCGAACGATGTTTTTTTACGTTTTCCCTCTCAGCCCCCCCCCCATTGATCACGCTCCTCTCGAATGATCACTTGCTGCGGCAATTCAATGCGTATATATACAGCGCATGTGCGCAAAAGTATGGCAGGGGTGAATTTACGAGTGAGCCGCGTGCAGTGCGACAATTCGCTCCGAGGAGCCGTACGCGGAAGGACCGAGAGACGCATGGCTGCGCGGCGCTCGGCAACTACTACTACTACTACTACTACTACTACTACTACTACTACGGTGGTGGCAATTAAAACCCGATACGGGGCGCCGGACAATGGTCACGCTTCGCGCCGATTTAACAACCTCGGGGGCGACAAGACGAGCCGCACGGTCCCCGGTCCCCCGCTCGGCGCGGGCGTGCGCTGCGCGGCGGCAACACCATGGGCGGAAGCGTAAAGGTACCCACGTATACATGCATACCGTATACGTCAGGCTGCAGAGAGCTGGCCGCGAGCTTTTTAATGTTAGCCGCTGCCGCCGTTGTCGTCGCGAAATGGCTCGCGCGAGACTCGGCGGACGAAGAAAGAGGAGTAGGTAATACCAAATGTACGTTCGTTGTTGTTGTCGTCGTCCGTAGGCGTGCGATCTGGGTGTGCAGCGCGTGCGTTTGCATGGGTGTATTATACGTATGACGAGGTACCGTTTCGCCGGCAGAAGATTAACTCGCCTGCCGGAACTTCTTTGGCGCTGCGCGGCTGATGTTTGCTCGCTCACAGGACGTTGCTGCTAGTACTTGTATGTTTGTACTTGTAGCGGTGCAGGTAGTGGTAGATGCTGTCCTTCCTCCTCATTTTTCCCAGAGCGCGGCTTCGGAGCTTATTTCTGTACAACGTGCGTTCGAATAATGTATATAGTACCATTACATCCAAACCTATATACATAGGGATAGCTATCGGTGAAGGTTGAATGAAATTTCGAAAAAAAAAATTTCAATTACCTTTAAAAATTTTAGTATTATTTTGCACGTGCTTCGTAAAGTTGTTGGTCTCTCTCTTGCTGCTGATGCTGCTGTTGGTTTATTGATTCGAATACTCAAGTCGGCAAAAGATGCACGGAAGCGAAGATTTTTTTCTTCTCTTTCCCTTATTTTTCTACTTCAAATTCTTGGTTGACACTCCTGTAGCTAATTAGTTTTGAGTTTCATCTGTATACCAAAACGTCGTTCCTTTTGCTTCTAATCGCATATTGATTACGGATGACCGTTAGCGGTGACGAGGAATTCCGCACCCCTGTTGAACAAGATTAATTCCACAAACGGGTTGAGCAAGAAACAAACACTGATTAGTCCATACGCGCGTGTTTAAATTTCAAACGTGCAATTCAATCCGATGGAGCGACGATGATCTCGTTGCGGTACAGGGAGTCGTGCGTATGGTTTCGTGACGCTGTACCGATCAGTGGTAGTGGTATAGTGTATAGTGAAGGTGTGTGATTAATGGGCTGCAGGACTTTGAAAAATGAAGAAAAAAACGTTCGCAGGCCTAAACTCTTATCATACGCAAGAGACACGTCGCGAACTTATTTGCATCACTTCCGGACTGGAATATTAATAAATTTCGATACGGATGACTTTTAACAGGCTCCGACGCGGTACTCGTCTTACCTGTCTTACCGTACTCGGGTGCATCTACTGCCCGATCATGGACGACTGCCGTTCATGCGTGCCTGCTCGTTTTTTATTGGTATAAAATCCAATCGGGATGTATCTACTTGCAGGCCTGGTTTGAATGAAATGCGCCGATATCTTGCGAATTCCAAAGATACGAGATTAATGTTGGTTCTGTTTCAGAAGGGTACAACAAATTAATGCCATGAAATGGATCTACATCTATAAGAGTCAGAACGACGTTGTATACAACTTTCATCATGCTTGAGTCATAATTTACGTAATACAATAGTGGAAAAAATATTTCAGGCAAATAAATAGCAGAATTTTTCGTACTTTTCTTGGTATCATTTGCTAAGCCTCGTGCGGAAGATTAACATGAGAAAAACATGAAATTCGATGAAATGTGGCATTGCACCCGATACTAGCGTTTACAGGCCTCTAACTATACTGCAGTACTGCACCGATGATCCGCGAAAAAAGTCGTGGGTACGCGTTATAGCTACCATACACTCCTCGCGGAAGATTGGTGGGTAAGAGTGGGTATACGTATGTACAAACTGCACCTATATATTATACAGTATAGCACTTCCGCGAACGATCGAATGGACCGAGCGTGCGTGCATGCGTGAAGCCCTTCTGGGAAATCAAGCCCTCCTCCTCGTCGTCCTCACCTCTCGATCCACTATAATACTATACAACTACCATAGGTACCACAACAACAACTGGGGATCTAGTTTATAACCACGCGAGAGTGAATTACCATGCGTGTACACAGAGCAGGGGCACTGTCCTATACCAACTTACACCTACCAGCACATATATTATACTTCTATTCGTATTTCGTACAGTAAAGTAAAAGGATCTATAAGTATAGGAGATCGAACGAGTTAGCCGCGTGTTTGCGTGCAGCGCGAAGCTAGGGCTAGATGAATGCAGAAAAAGGAGAAGCATCACTGCAGGACTGAGAGCCAATGCCCCCGGTCTTGGCTGCTGTATGTCCTTGCCCTGCACCTTCTCTCGTATCATGCACTCACGTCTCGCTCGTGCTGCATATAGGATACATCTCGGCACGCATACTTGTTGTTACACGCGCCCGAGACGGAAACGAGTTTTGCATGACGCTCGTGCATCGGGGGCACGTGCACCTATATATAATAATATCCAAGCGATGCCGTCGGCCCGATTATTATTATCATTATTATTAGTATACACTGCGCTTTGCCCCGCACATCACTCCCTGCATCTGCTGCTACGCGCTTGCTGTTTCGAATAACCATAACCTGTACTGTATCGTACTCTCTGCCCGCGACGGAGTCCTGTATCTACGTACTTATATCGAGCCCAGGTACGTCCGAACGCAGGGGAAGGCTGCTGTCGCGCGTCCGATGATGCTCGCGCTCACGGATGTTGCGATGCAGCAGGTATATTGTACGTATGTACCCACGAACAGGGCAATGGCTCTCCGACCCCGCCTCGCGGCTAATCGTTGGCGAAGCCGGAGAAAGCGGCCGCGACGGTTGACAAACAACGTCCGGTCGGGATGAATGGGTCATTACACGGGATAAACACCCGCCGCGGTGTGTACGATTCGAGCGCCGCATCATCCTCCCGAGTGGGACGCGCGATAATTCGCCCCCTCTGTTCGAGCGGGGGATAATCGCGAGCGAGTACAGGCGCAGCCGCAGTTTGCCGGCTGCGTGACGTTTGCGTATTATATACGGCGGGGAGTTTATATAACATACGGCCGTACACCGGGGACGTTCGATCATAGGCGCGGTATGGATAACGGCGAAACCCGGTCGGACGTCGGGGATCGATTTTTCGAGGATAGCCCGCGAGCAGGTGTGTTGGGGAAAAACAAAGAGACGCAACGCTCCCGAACAAGTACTACATCCGTCGACGCGAGAGTTGCACCGGGTGAGCAAAATTGTACACGGCCCCGAACACGGCGCGCGCGGCTCGTCATGCATGTATATATGTACTTATCGGCTGCTGGGGCAGAGAGGCGCACAGCGGCGCGGCAAATAAACTACCCGCGCCCCGACGAAATTCCGATCCCCGATGCAGGCGCGCGCAAAGGGAAGAAACTCGAGCCCCCCGCAGCAGCAGCAGCACTCGAATGGAAAGGGGCGGATTAAAGTGAAAAGAGAAGAGTAGAGGAGACATCCTTTTAGCGAGGCTCGTTCCCCTCCATCCGCAGTGGCCGCGAGCGGCGAGCGTAACCGAGTTCGCGCCTCGTGAAAAATATCTCGCGTCACGGCGGCTCTGCAGGCAGGGGACTGGTATATGGCTACTGCTCACCCTCTTCTCGATTTCGCACTTGTCGTGTCGTTGTCCTCGCCTTCTCCTCCCTACACCCCAGCCCACGCGAGCATCATCATCACCACCACTAACAGAGAGAGAGAGAGAGAGAGAGGAAAACTACATTTCTGCATAGACGTCGCGGGGTATAGGGGAGCGCGAGCAAAAGAGTAAAAATCATAGAGAACGTAATATACATATAGCAGGTACAGTACAGATGGACGCAGCTAGTATAGCCGGTTGGTATATATAATATATAGTACCTACTGCACCGCAAAAGGTTGTTGCGCCCGATATACTTACATCCCCTGCCTCGACGGACGACTCGCTCCCTGCGCCTGTTATGGGCCGGGAGAGAGAAGCGACGACCTTGAACGACCTTGACGTGGTTCTCTCTCTCTCTCTCTATCTTACTACCCGAGCTGCGCTGTGGCAGGTATAGGCAGGCGTGTTTCACTCATCGCTCTCTATCTCTCTCTCGTCAAGGTCCCTCGCTCCCCCTCGTCGTCGCAGTCATCGTCGTCGTGGCGGTTCATACATAAACAATATACTGCTGGTGGTGGTGGTGGTGGCTCTATAAAACAAAAATGCCCCGCGCTGCACTGCGGCTCGAAATCAGCCCCACCACCCCGGATACACCTATATGTATACACACGTGTGTGCAGTGTACATGTAACGCACGTTACCACCTGCACCGCCGCGCTATTATTAGATCGCTCGTACAGCAATGTAATTGCCTGTCTCCGCGTTTGGCTCGTGCAGCAACTCGCCCCGCAGAGTCCCATCGTACATATGATACTCCACCAGCTCTCACTCACTACCGATCACTCCCGGCGCACGGCGCTTGTTGTGCACGCGTCCCTTTATTTTTCCCCCTCCCGCCCCCGCGAGTCGTTCGAAATCCTCCCCCGTTTTCCTGTAACGCGTCATGCGTGGCGTTTTTGTTCGCGCATTGTAATACATATGTATAAATAGCCGTGTCATATGCTCATCAGCCGCTGATGATGCTTTTGACGCCTTTGCATACTTGTACCATCATAACGTGTGCAGGATGCCACGCAAAAGCAACCAACTTCCTCGTATCATTCGTTATCCACGGGGATCTCTCGTTTTTCTTTTGTAATCCTTCTTTTTCCGCGCTCCTTTTGTTTACCCCCTCCTCATTGTTCCTCCGCTGCGCGCGTGTTCGCTTATACGGCACTGTGGCTTGCAACGGCTGTCGAGTACCTTTAGCGTGCATATATGTATATATGTACAGGGTATATACCTGCATACATCGAATCGAAGCGAGCAGTAATTAAGGCAGCAGCCGCAACGGCTTGTCTCGGTCTCGGTGCTGCAGCTCTTTCCAGGAATGTAAGCCACTAATCTGGTCCCCCCTACACCCGTTCCGCCCGTACCGCAGCACACACACACACACACACATCCGATTATAAATCACTGTATGGATATACCATACCCCGTGCCGATGGTGCACCGCGCGTATAATAATAATAATGATAAAGAGCGCGTCCGAGGATACTAATCGGTAATATGCGCTCGCGAATCGCGACGAGAGCCGAAGGCTAATTAGGCACTATCTTTCTCGGCCCTATGTATACATTTATATATATATACCTTTTTACTTCCCTTCCATATCATATATATATACCTAAACGTGTTTCCGAGTATCACGCCTTTTATAATAATACTTCCTCGCGAGCGAGAATGAGCGCGTGTGGGGGGCCTCTCTCGTTGCACATTTCGTATAGATGTCCTCGTTTCTCCCTCCTCGTGGCTGCTGATCATCATCATTATCATTACTTCTCGTTTGCTTCTTTCACTCGCGTCGCATATTATACAGTTATCATCGTATCGGAACAGACTCAACAAACTTCATGTGCATATAATACAAGCGGTACGGTGAATAATTAAGTTATGTATACGTACAACAGACACCGGCGAGGAATTCGTGTTTTTCATTGTAAATCGTCGGATAGCGCCTCGCACCATCAATCATCGGTGCCACTCATTTTACCTGCAGAGCTGCTGCTGCGAGTACATTATTATTATTATTATTATTATATTCGTAGCAGAGCCACATCAACGGAGATAAGTTGTATCTATGTATGTACATACCTGTCCGCGAAACGAGCGAGCGAGTGGTATTTGTAACAGGTTTTTGATACTCATACGCCAACAAAACTGTACATTATGATTTACAAGTCGTGTACAGCGGCCGAGCCGAACGGCCCGTGTATATATATATATATACTATAAAGTTTATTATGTCGTGCGCCTCGAGAGGCACTTCGGGAATAGCGTATGATAATTATACCTGGATATACAGAGATACTTACGGCTGAAAAGCAAGGTCACGCTCGGACGCGGGGAAAAACTGGGGGAGCCGACGCCCTGCGCTATCTATATTATAATTTCACGACAACCAACAATGTACCACTACCCGAGCTAGAGACGGGCATTGAATTTCGTAAAAACTCGGGGGACGGATGACCGATCAGCGAGACGTATGTATTATATTTATATATAAAAGCTAGCGAGAAGTCGCGGTGGTGACGGTGACGACCGCGGCACGCGTATAAGTGCGCGGATAGAGATCGCGCCGCGCTTTTTCTCCCCTTTTCTATTCTCTGTGCATGTATGTATAGATACAGGTATATAAATATGGGTACTTACGGCGGCCTGCCTTTTTGCTCGATCGGGCGTTTGATCGGCGTCCTCCGCTGGGTCCGGCAGGTAATGGTACAGGCATCCTCTCCGCTTCCTGAAATCATCGAGAGACCAGTTTTCTTGAAATCCGCACTGATAAATACCGTCAGCAGCAGCAGAGCCGGGCGGGGGGGGGGGAGAGGGCACGCGCGCTCGGTAGTCAATAGAGAGGGGGGGGAGGCCGTAAAATTAACGATCGAGCGATATTCACCTTGACGGGAATGAAACTTTAGGCGCGCTTTTCAGGATTTCATTGTTGCAATTATTCCGCGAAGAGGCAGGATCGTCTTCGCCGAGGCACTTGTCAAACATCCAGTGTGGCCTTGGTGGCTTATATTGCACGATGGGTGATGCGTGGATTGTTAGAGAGGGTGTTGTATCGCGTACACACGGGCCATGATACAGTGAAAACAATAAAACGTCTGCACTTCTATATGTATATAGCTGCAAAAGAGGAAAATGGGCATTTTCGTGCAGCAGCATCCCTCTACATGTATATATTATGTATAAAAGTGATGTACGGAATTCGTGCATGGCAATTAGTACTCGACACTCGCGGGCAGAACCGAAGACATAACAGCAGGTAATAATCATCATCGCGAGAGTCGTTGCATTTACGTCAGCTCGTCCACACCATCCGTCGAGACTCCCCCCCCCCCCCCCCCCCCCCCCCCCCCCCCCCCGCCCCCCGCCGCCCTCCCCCCCCCCCCCCCCGCCCGCCCCCCCACCCCCCACCCCGCTGTGGAATTAAAAACTCAGAGTCGAGGACGGTGGCAGCAGCAGCTTTGCCATCTCTCTCTCTCCCCGCCCCGCCGTATACGGCCAATAAACACTATCGCGCAATATCGCGGCGTGCCTCTCCGCCCGGGGCCTTTGGACGACGGAAAAGTTTTTCCCCCCGTCTCGTCTCCGTTTTTCCGCGGCGCTTCTATCTCGGCATCTCTCGTCGCTCTCCTTTCTGCCCGTGCCTCCCTCCGACCGACGTCACTTCTGCGTTCATTAGCGATGCGAGAGGCGGGCATAAAATACTCTCTCGGAGGGGCCGCGGATTCTCGTCCGAGCCGATAGGGTCGTTTCGAGCCTTATCTCGGCGCACCTCGAGCGCTCGCCCTTTCGCCGTTTCGCTCGGCCAGAATGCTACTTTCGATTTTTACCCCGCGCCGCGCTCTTATCCCTGCGTTTTATTTTGGATTTATTGTTTTGATCGCTGCGCAGCCAATACTTCCCGGCTTTATTTGCCGGCTGGACGATTTCCATGGTGATTTTTTCCATCGGCCCGTCTTTGTTTATCGAGCTTTTCTGCCCGCGGTTGGTTATTTCCAGGCGCTTTCTGCAACGTCTGAAAGGTTTTACACCACACCGTGCGGTAGGGTTTGCTTCGTTCATTTCATTGCGAAATTCAAGTAATATACTTGCTCCGAGGATAATAATGTTCCACATGTTTTTTTGAATTTTCGTAACAATGCCCTCAAAGACGAATTCGACAAAGTATTTTTTACAAAACACTCACCTTGATTCAAATTATAAACTTTAGAGGTAATAAAAATAATGAGTCATGAGCAGCATAATGCTTACGTGCAGAAAACCATCTACGTCGTTATTAAACCTTGTGATCCATGAGTGATAAATACATAAGCGATAAATTAAGTCACTCGTTGAAAGATAAAAAACGAGTATTCGAATAATGTTAAAAACTTTTTCCACGATCCAACCTCATATACTCATGCATGCAGATGTATTGAAAAGTACCTTCGTCATTTTCGAATAACGTGTGCTTGGAATAGCAGAGAATCTTGAAAATTTTCGTAGCGCGAAATTACATGCAGAAACGATGAAACTGTGAGCGGAGTCGATCATAATTTCATGACCCTATAAAGCTCTCGCTGATGAATAGAGCAGCTCCAGTTGAATGCCCCACCGCACCCATCGTATCGTTAATCAGTGCAGGGTACATGATACGAGGGTAGTTTTTGCCCACGATCTCCACGCACCGGTTATGCGCGCCCAAGTCATCGCAGACTTCCGCACTCGCAAACTCGGAAAAAAAAAAAAAAAAAACCCCGCAACAACAATAGCGAAATGCAAAGCGTTATTAACCAGCCCGTAATACTCATATAGGGGCCCATCATCGTCATCGCGGAGCTGGGGGGAAGAGAACGTCGTCCCGAGCGGCTCTTAATTAAGTCGGCTCCTCAACATCGCGGGCATTCCGGGACTGCGCGCGGCGTGGAGTCACAGGAGGAGAGAAGGAGACGCTCCTTCCGGGCCCGGCTCGCTCTTCCGCATTACTATACACTTACGCTCGAGCTGCAGACAACAACAGAAGCAGAGAAGAGAGAAAGAGCTGCTGCCCGGGGGCCCGATCGGATGCCAGAATCGCGGGCATTAGAGCCGGAATGTCTCTCGCGTCCCGGGGAATCCCAGCTCCGTTCCCGGGAAGGAAGAGCAGATGATAATATGCCCTCTCCGTACGTTACGCGCCCCTGCTCGGACGCACGGATTTGCGCAAAGACTTCCGGGGAGCTGCGGCAGCAGCAGTGGTTTTTTTCCTTTCGTTCGTTTCATCGATGCGTATACATCTGACTCCCGCAACTCGGGCTCGCGTTGTACGTAAGGACGCGAGGGGCCCGTTTTCACGCTCGGTTAAGGCCGCACAATGGGCTCGGCTCTGTTGCAGCGCGATAGAGCGTATTTTCGCGCTTCGGGAACCATCTCGCGTCTCATCAGCCGGGCGAGCGAGGAGGGCTCCCCCTTTTCCCTCGTATTCCGTACGCAACAACACTGTGCGTTATATACATGCCCCGTGCCCATGTACAGGCCTGCACCGGGCGTGTATATAAATTGGCCGTCGCTGTACGTCAGCCGAGCTGAGCGACTCCGGCGATCTTCGCCCTGCCTCTATAAATAGCCCGCCTGCGCGTGAAATCGATCTTTCTTGGAGGGGGGGGGGGGCTGTGTATATGCACTTCTCGTCCACGGCGAACAATAACGACGCTGACGACGACGTGGCGGAAGAGAGCCTCGTAATTTCGCCCCTGTTCGCGAAAAATCAGCCGGCTTCCACTTGATCGCTGATTTATTTTCCCCTCGCGCGGGGCTAATAAATAGGGGCCCTAACGACGCCGCGGAGAGAGAGAGCAATGGCTAATTTGCAAGCTGGCTCCGCAAAGGTGCGCGGACGCCCTGCAACTATTAACCGTGTAATGTGGACGCAGGTGCCTCGAATCGGATTCAATGTGCGTCCGGGGTAGATCGTGCAGGATAGTAATAGGTGTGCGTAAGGGGCGCGTATCGAGCTTTTAAGGATGAGCTGTCCCCCCCTGCCGTTTATCGCGCTGCAGTTGAGCCGAATCGAATGACCGTAATTGCGGGGCGAGGCTCGGAAAATGAAGATTGACTCGATGGTCTGAAAAATGGTTCAATCCGTGTACGGATAATGGGCTCGAGTATAAAGCGCCGAGCGCCTCCGATCGACGGGATCCCTCCGGATTCCTATACACCTTTTAGCTCGTTTAACTTGATAATGCAACGGTCGGCGCGGAAAATTTGCACCCCGAGTGTAAATTAAGTTTAACAAGAGTTATTTACGAGCTCTACTGCACGCATGGATGATTTCCCAAAAATTCAAATGGTTCATGGTTAAAAACAAGGCATTTAATTATTTTGCGTTGAAACTTTTTCTAAATGGTGTAAACTAAATTTCTCTGGATATATTTTTCGTATCAAGTCGAAAATGAACCAAACTCAATTTTATTGAAAAAAAATTCTGATTTTGGGCTCCAGAATTGCCAATAAAGTACTATTACGGTAATGACAGACCTGTAATGCTTTTTGCAAGTTGTTTCAAAATCTTGTTCGAATTCACATATATTGTCTATAAATGAAATGGGAGCTGGGCCCAAAAGTTTTCAGCTGGGTTGGACCTCACATAACGTAGAAAAGATAATAGATAAATTCTAAACAATAAATTTTGAAAATCCTATTTCACACACCAAAACATCCCGTGTTTTCGTGAAACGACTCATTCATATATTATGTAGTTAAAATGTTTCATTTATTATGTATACATTATTATTGTGTTACTTGTATTACTTATCGTGATATAATTTCATTACATACGCATACGTCATTAAAAACTACTGTAGAGTTATTTAAGTTTTAAATATAAGATAAGTCTTCTCACCAAACATAATCTCCTTTATTTGTTACTCTGCTTTTGATCGCTTACTGCTCAGTATGAAGTACGTGTTCACTCGACGAATGACTAGATCACACTGTTAGTTTAGTCAGCTGAGTGAGTCAGTGGTCAGTGACCTAGCTGAGGTGCGCACTCTATACTGCGCAATGGGCTGCGCACCTCACCTGATGATTAAACAACAGTGTGACTTAGTCATTCGTCGAGTAAACACGTATTTCATACTGAGCAGTAAGCGACAGCAACTGAGTAGGAAATAAGGAGATTATGTTTCGTGAGTAGACTTCTTTTACAGACTTGAAATTTTAATAGAGTAGTTTTTAATAACGTACACATGTTTAATACAATAATAATAATGTCTTCATATTTAGTTACTTTATTAACTAATATACAAATAAATAAATAAATAAAAATTGACGAATAATTGACAATCAATGTAACATCATTGCCAACACTCAAAGCTTTACCAGAGTAGTTTCCAGTAACGTATATGAGTAATTTTACAAAAGTTGCAATCTTTCATGAAGTCTATGATTATAAACAACGTATTTTCAAATTTTGAGCCTGAACTTTTTTACACAGTTTTAACTAATTTCTCTGGATAGCCCTTTAAAAATTGGAAAGGGCTATCCAGAGAAATTAGTGGCATTTAATATTTAGAATAACACATTGTAGAAAAAATTCTCCCCACTAAATTTTGAAAATCTTATTCCACGGACAAAAAAATATCTCGTTTTTCGTGAAAAGACCCGTATATATTATACATCTAGAAATGGGATGCGCGTATTAGGGGGGTGCAACACGCATGCGTATGCCCATTACCCGCGATGCGCAAGGGGTAGGTAGACAGAGTACATCGCGAGGAAGCACGAAGCACCCATTGTCCGGTGCTGGTATCGGAATTCCAAGCTTGAAATAATGTTATCGAAAAATTATCCGCGGAATAAACTTTATTCTCCACGTTGCGTATACACGTACCATATATACATTGTACACCCATATAACCCATTGTACGGTAAGGTTCAATTAACGAGTGAATTACGAAACGATAATGCTCGATGCATCCTTTGAGCAGCCCCTGCAGCAGCAGCGCATTTCCCGAGATTGCGGGCAAATTCCGCAAGGCCGGGCGAGAGAGCTGCCGTATAATATAAAGTAAAACGAGGACACGGCAAGTATAAGTATAGAAGAGGGATCACGGCAGTTCCGGCAGGCCGCGTCGGATTTTCCGAGCCGAGTGAGGGGGGGGGGATGGGAACATACAGCACGAGTATATGTATACAAGTACTGATGGTCCAGCTCTGCATATCGTCGCACTTTCCATTAGCTATCTGTATCCGCGGCTCGGGCTCTCACATACTATATATGTAGATAGACACAACCATCCCATCGCAGTTCTCGGTCCGCTCGATCTACTCGAGCCCGCGGCAGCAGCACGACTAGCATCAGAGTCGGAGGAGGGGAGACTAGGAGAGGGGGGGGGGGGAGGAGAGTATATAAGCAACCCGAGTCCTTGACCGACCCTGAACCTCGACGCTCTCTCGCGCTCGTCCGTGCGGCTGCATAGGGATCTGCAGAGGAGAAGGAGGAGGGACGATATTCCCCTCCGTCGGGAGAGTAGTAGTAGTAGTAGTAGTAGTAGTAGTAGTAGTAGTAGTAGTAGTAGTAGTAGTAGTAGTAGTAGTAGTAGTAGTAGTAGTAGTAGTAGTAGTAGTAGTAGTAGTAGTAGTAGTAGTAGTAGTAGTAGTACCAGCTACCTCCACCGCTGTATTATTATTATTATTATTATTATTATCAAACTCATAGCGATATATACAAAACCGACTGGCGATCGGCTCTCGTCGAGGAGCGAGCGCGCGTCAGCGGCAGGCTGCGGAGATCGCGTCGATCTTTCCCTCTCGTTCGTTCCCCCGCGAACTTGAAATGCCGTGATTAGGCCTTGTACGTGCATATACATATATACATATATATATATATATATATATATATATATATATATATATATATACAGCCAAGCCGAGGGAGAGGGAGGAGGGACGGATCCGCGGATCGAAAACATCGGAGACATGTATACAGTATGGCATTGGATGCATGGGAAGCCGGAAGGACTCTCCGCCGCCGCGCGGCCAAATTAAAAGGGCACGCGCTATTAGCGTGGATCGGGCTGGCACGATGCGTTGTGTAGTAGTAGTAGTAGTAGTAGTAGTAGTCCATACCCACGCATAAAATATATCCTCCCGTTGCGCCGCCGGTGCTTCATTATCGCGCGGATGGATGAATTTATAGGTGCGAGAGCGGGGGGCTCGTGGGGCCATCCAGGACGAGGCGACGGGCCAGCACGTATACATATATAAACAATTACACCAGCTCGCCAGCTGTCTTTCCGTCCACCCGTCCGTCCCTCTTCTCTCGATAGACCCACACACACACACACACACACACATACCTGATGTAATGTATATAATATAGTCCTGTACAGGACGATCTAATTGAGGGCCCTTTCTCTCTCTCTCTCTCTGGTACTTAATACCTGCTTAATAGGCGACCTGTCTCGTTTGGGAGATCCGCCGCCTACGCTCCTTCCTTGTGCTTTCGCGCGCGGCTCGTCTTCTCCCGGTTGATTGTTAACAACTGCAGCCCAATCAGATCTGCCCCGGTATACAGTATACACGCGCGAGCGTTTATAATACCCGCGGATCTGCAGCCTACGCGTTCTCGATAATTATCGCGTCGTGCGTATTGCAAGTGTGCGTATAATGGGCACGTGTAGAACCATTAGGAGGGTGGAGCTCGTGTGCGGCTGTGATGGCGTGACTCGAGTCTGCGTGGAGTATGCACAGAAAACCTTCTTCGTAACTATACACCAACTGCGGACTAACAATGATAGGCGTGTTGCCACGTAGTAGGTATTATGTACCATACTGCACACCCCCCTACATGATATAATATATATTAGTAGGCACCTGATATGACGACGCACGATCAGCGAGTTCGGAGCGAATCGCGCCTGTATACACCGATACTTCCAATTTGCGCCCTCCAAGAGGACGGGGGAGGGGGGGGGAGCAAAGAGTCGCGAGCAAAAAGTCACGACTCGTTCATTATCCTCGGACTCTCGCGAGTGTGCATACGAGCGGAGCGAATCGGAAAAAAAAAAACAAAACAAAGCCAGCGCATCGCATTATATCGTTTATGATCCGTACATCTCGTGCGAGCTCGCGCTACCAGTACACGCGCAATAATAATCCGGACGTGCTCGCGCACGCACGACTTTTATCACCGACGCGGGCGTCTGTGTATTATGATACATACTCGAACTTTCTGCCTTTTAATTATCATCGCAAACGAGCCCCATTCTTTTCTCGTGTACAATACACCGATGCTCAATACAATGGCCACGACGAGCCACGATGATAATTGCACCAACAACCACCATCAGCCGGCGATCCGTAATAATGGGTAAGTAGGCATCTCTGTACGTATGTAGATGCAAAACTGACTCTCACGCCATGATACGAGCCGCGCCGATCGAGTACGCCGCATAACTGCTGCAGGTATTGTATATTATACAGCTCCGCGCTCGTGGAAAAATTCAGAAACAATGAGGGCAGGTGAGATGGAGGCAGACAGGCAGGCAGGTACATCCAGTGTTATAGTTGCGGTGACTCCCCCGAGTCTTCTCCCTGCAGAGGATGCATCGCGGTCTGTAATATTGTATACACTCCAACGCTAGGACTTTATGCACCGACGCGGTATCTATCGAAGAGGGATCGGTTATACATTAGGCGGGCCGCGATCGCGAAATTAAATTGAAAATCAGCTGGCGTATGGATATAACACACCAGCACCAACGCCCGGGCCCATTATATCCGGAGCACCGGCTACCGTTCACCAGCAGCAGCTACAGCCTCCCCGCGTATAGCCCGAGCGCGGAATACACGAGTATATACATCCCTATTTCGGCCCGCGGGGGAAAAATCTCGCGTCGCGATCTCCGCTGCTGCAGCTGCCTTCGGCCGTAATACCCACCCTGTGCACCCCCCCCCCCCTCCTCGCGCGGTGTTATCTCATCCGCGCTGTGTGTATATATACATATGCTCGGTCCCAACGCGCGATACGTTGGCTCGATTAATATCGACGAGCGGAGCTGTTGGGCTCTCTCTCTCACGGCTCTCGCGTTTTACGGGCGGGGATGGGAGCTTACACACTAGGAACTAGGAAGCAGGAAGCTGCCCTTTCAAACGCACCTATCTCTCCGAAGGGCGTTTACCGTACTAGTACTTATACACTCAACCTCGCCACACGCGGTGCGAGGAGAACAATCGCTTCCCGAACCTCGAGCAGTACGCGGCTTGTGTGTGCGCCGAGAGTCAAGTTACCCTCCCACGCTTGTCCGGGCCACGAGGACGCTAGTGGGATCGAAAGGCACTTCTGAGTGCGTTTTTTTTTTTACACATTTTGATCCGCACCGTCGAGAGAAAATGTACGACCACAGCTGTGAGCGGATGTGCACATGATACGGGAGCGCGCGCACAGAGGCCAGAAAATGGTTCAACGAACCGCGGATGGGTATAATATTATATACGTACATATAAATAGCCGGCGAGCCGGAGGGAGGGGAGCAAAAATGGATTATCCCGACGCGTTGCCTCGGCCGATCGTTAAGCTTATACCAATCATTAGCGTTTTAACTGCGGTGCCCGAGCCGTGAGCCGCACCCCCCCCGATGGCTCGTGCATTGTGCATGTATATGTGTATAGGAGCGCGCGGGCAGGCACCATTGCTCGACGACGCTTGGCGCCGACGCCGCTGAGCCTCCTCCGAGGATGGGATAATTTATGCCAGACTCTTTCTTCGCCACTAGCTGCGGCCATACCTCTCTATTATACCTGTATACATACGTCCGTGGGCTTGTATGCGTATTATACATATGCGTTGCATTATTATAATCATTCTATTTTTTTTTTTTTTTTTTTTTTTTTTCCTCGCGTTTTTTTTTTTCCCACGGTATTCCGTTTTCTTTTTTTTTTTTCCCTCCGCCTCCGGTAATTATCGTAACGCAGGCACGCGGCTGTACGAGCGCGGATCGCGTCCAGCCGACCGACCGATTTTTTTTCCGCAGCACGACCGTTCGGATCTCTCATGGCCCGTTCTCGAACCGCGCCAGTTTTGATCCAGCGCACCGCGAATGTATACAGGGCATGGAAAATCAATCGTTCACGGAGTCCTGCATACTTCCAGCGAGAGCTTGCAAGTCGAACGGACAGCTGCGAGCATCAGCTGGTGCGAGGAAAGTGACGCAGCAAAAACGTCGGTATAATTATACATCATGTGACAATGCATTAGATTTAAACGTTTCGACGCACCTTCCTCGCCTCTGCCGAGCCGCGACTGGTCTGAACGGATCCTCGAAGTGGATGGGCCTCGATATCGCCTCCGCCCTCGACTCCTCGCCAACGACGACTGTATACAATCATTACCTGTTGCTCGCAGCGTAGCACAATGTACACCACAAATACATACGGATAAAGGGGACGAGAGCAGCCCGCGCGGAGCATGGCGGATAGATTCGTTTCGCAACAGGAGGGGAAGAATGCAGCAGCTCGCGGAAGGGTGAAGGTATATTAGATACACAAGCACTTGGGTCGCATGAGAAATTCCTCGCTGCCGCGAGTCTCAAAATCACCGCCCATCGCTTCTTTGCACACAATGACTGTCTTTCTTTCCCGATATTACGGAAGCCCGTAAGGGTCACCACACACTGTATGATGAAAGCATACCTTGCTCGCTTGCTCCCGCGAGTACAGCGCTGCTTGCTCGCTCCCGCGCG
>JAPYYV010014164.1:0-15454 GCA_030522625.1 Copidosoma aretas
CGGTTTTGCGCGCTTCGGGTGGTTGGTTTTTTTTTTTTTTTTTTCCTATACGCTCGATCGGCCAGTTATGAGTCGTGTGTGCAAATTAGTTTTTAATCGTTGGACCCTGCAAGTCTGCACGATTGTCGGGAGTGGGTGTTAATGTTGCTATACTATCATCATCGCTGGGCTGTGCTGTGGAAAAGAAAACAATACTGTAGCGATAGGGAATTTCCGGAGAGTCCGTGCGTGCTTGTGTTTTATTGTTGTTGTTGGTCATTTATTATCTTATCAACTTTTCGTGAAATTGGAGAAGCCGATTGGTAGACACCTTTTTTGTTTGAGTGCATATAGTATGTATGTACATACATGTATATGTACACTACACGCGCCCCTGCCCTTCTGTGCAAATAGCATAGAGGAGAGCGGGGCAAATGTGTACATTTTATTTTCGAATACAAAATGAAATATAATTATTATTTGATTTCACAAATATTGTCCTTGAAAGGGGTGAGTAGTATCGAGCGTACGCTCTAAGGCATACATTTGACAAGAGTGGGAGTTGATTCATATCATCTGCATGCTATTATTAAAACCGAATCGATAATATAGTACGCCGGTGAATAAGTAGTTTTTGGAACAAAACGTTGGCTCATTCACAAAAGTTGAGCATTATTCGTACTTTTTTAGTTAAAAACATTGTTTTTTCATACAATCGATTCGAAATTTTTGTTTTCCAAAAGTAATTCATACGTTTTGTTACGAAACTTTCAGATTTATTTTTTCTCCTCTGCTTCAAATTTGTCAAAATGTATGATAATATTTCTGCCTGGAAAGAAAATGTAATCATATAAGTACGCCGAGTGAAGAAAAATAAAATGTTCACCCTTTAAACAGAGTCCAAGTGTTGTGTAAAATGTAAGCCTTATTTTAATTTCAAAGTCACCTTCAAACTCTTGGAATTGTATTTATGGGGGAAAAAGCACTGAAGCTCAAAATAATATTCGTATCCAAGAGTGAATCAACCTTGCCGATTGACAAAACAATAGAAAATTATTTGCAGTGTATGATGTCACCCCTCCTCCACCCCTAAATGTACCGTATCATGAATACATGATTTTTACTTGTCAGTTCTTTTCGACTAACTTTCACACTCGAGCAGCTTTCAGAGCTGTATTATTTAAAAGCACTGCTCTAGATATACTTATGTATGTACAGAAGGTCCATCATTTATTCACACTTTTCTTTTATTTACCGCCATTGCTTCCAGCTTATAAAAAAAAGTATGTTTCAACTTTGAAATTTATTTCAAAACAATGACCATTCAAACAAAACATGTCGAAGAGAACGAATGATTTTCCGTTCGAAATGACTGATCGCAGCTCAGAATCGTCATTAGAGAACTCTCTCGTGAGTAGTAATGCAATAATTGACGGAAGATTTATAGCCCGATAAAACCGACGCTCGCGTGCCTCGTTGAATCAAACGTGGCTCTATTCGGATCTACTTTTTTTTTGCTGTTTTTTTTCAGCAGCAACGCGCGCTCGCTAACGTTTCGTCCCAACGCCGAACGACACACCCGCGAACTTCAATTCCATGGAAATTGAAGAAAAGAGGGACGAGAGGCCTCAGCAGCTGGGCAAGAAATACCGCGTCGCGCAGGCGATATCCCTCCGCGTCGAGAGCTTCTACTACAAGTGAGTCCCCGCAGAAACGATCGACCCCCCCAAACTATAATATTCCCTCGCGACAAAAATAACAATTAGGACCCTTATTCGCTCACCAGCTTGGGACTCCAGATAGCCAGACGGCCGAAGCGATGGATGCTGTACACGTCGCTCCTGGTGGTCCTGTGCATCGGCGGGGCCCTGCGCTTCCGCCAGGAGAAGAATCCCCTGAAGCTGTGGGTGCCCCCGGACTCGGACTTCATCCGCGACACCGAGTGGCTCATGTCGAGCTTCCAGGAGGGCGAGCAAATCGAGAGCTTCGTCTTCACCGCAGATGACGTCCTCGAGCCGCGCGCCCTCCTCCGGCTCAACGAGATCACGAGGCGGGCCCTCGACGCGCAGACCGACAACGCTTGGCCCAGGATCGCCTGGACGGACGTGTGCTTCAAGTGAGCGCTCGCGTTTTCGTCCTTCCGTCCTACTCCCCCCCCCCGCCTTTAGATCCGTCGGTGATGGGCTTTCACAATGACTTTGCCGCAGAGTTCCTATCGTGACCGGCATCCCGAGGCCGCAGCAGCAGCAGCACGACGACTTCTTCCCCGGGGGCCCGTACAAACCAGGCTTCGATCCCGGGGCCCACCTGGCGCCAAAGTTCTACTGCTCCATCGTCAACAGTCTGCCGAGGGGCTGCTATCTGCTCAGTATTATGGACATATGGGAGTTCAACTCGACCCTCATAGCATCGATGACGAAGGAGCAGATAGTCGATAGGTTCAACGCCGCTACGGTCAGTCCGACCCTGGGTCATCCCATGAACTTTACCGAGCTGCTCGGCGGTGTTACCAGGGATCAGAGGGGAATGGTTGTCAAGGCCAGAGCCGTTAAGACACGCTTCGTACTCTTTGTTAATTTCACTAGGGTTGATATGGATATGGGCAACGACGCGGGAACCGGTTCTAAGGTAAATCGGGGCCTGTATCGTAGTATTTGTTCCGAGGGTGGGAAAAGGAATAAAAAGATTACCAATTTGGGAGGGAAACTAATATATTCTCGACCAAGGCCAGCTTCGTATGATTTTCATTGAACTTCCTCGGTTCATTACGCTTCGTGGCCTTGTTGGTGACCAAAATGGTGCTTATCTAGTCTAATGAACTCTTACCACGTACATTATTAAACTCTACTCTACCAAGACAATCTTAAAGAGCCCACCACCAAAGTTGCGAACATTCCCTGTAAGATTGCTCGAAAGGTCTAATCAATCCTGAATCAATTGTTCCACCCTGCGTACAGACGACGAGGGAGGTGTACGAGTGGGAGGGCGCCTTTCTCCGCGAGCTCGAAGAGGCTAAGGCCGAGCTGATGGGTCGGCAAAAATTATATGATAGTCACAATAGTACAAATAACGATTCGTATTCGGTATACTACGAAGCCGGGCGGAGCTTCGGGGACATAAGCAGCGACAGTATTTTCCACGACATCGACAAACTCGTCCTCGGCATCGTCGTCATGTCGATCTACGTGATGTTGATCCTGTCGAAATTCAACTGGGTCGAGATGCGCGTGAGTATATTATGATTGTTCCCCCTTCGTGACAAAATACACAAAAATGAATGTATTCCCCAGTTCTGGCTCACATTCGTCGCGATGCTCTGCATAGTCGGGGCCTTCGTAGTTGCCATAGGTAAGCTGCTAAGTAGAATACCCAGCTCATATAGTTTACCGGCTCCGGCGCGACACGGCTCAGCTCGAACCTCTATTTCATGTGTGACGGCATCTCATCACTGGCGGGGATACCCTACGGGCCCGTCCACACATCCCTGCCCTTTATGCTGATGGGCCTGGGCGTGGACGACACCTTCGTGATGATGGCCTCCTGGGAGCAGGTCAACTCGCAGCCCAGGCACCTCGGGAGGCCCCTGCCCGAAAGGGTGGCTCTTGCCCTGAGCCACGCCGGCGCGGCCATATCCGTGACCTCGCTCACCGACGTCGTCGCTTTCATCATTGGCGCCTCGACCGTGCGTTTTTTGTTCTTTTTTGGCACTTACTTTGCAAATCCAACAGAGCGCGTTGTTCAAATCGCGCGGTGTTCGTAAAATAGACAGTGGATTGATTAAGAGCTGTTTCTTTTACCGATCCGTCGATAATTATACGTGGAGCAAATCGCTCGGAAAATCATTTTGACGAAATAATCCATCGGCACCCTGCGCGCGTGAAAAAACGACGAGCATGTATTCCGCAGATCCTGCCGTCCCTCAACTCGTTCTGCATCTACGCGGCCCTGGGGGTCCTGGTGACTTTCGTGCTGCAGGTGACGTTCTTCGTCGCCTTCTTCGCCCTGGACTGCGAACGCGCCGAGGCTAAGCGCAACTGTCTGGTGCCGTGCGTGACGCACCCTGGCTTCGGCTCGCCCAACCGTAAACCCCACGAGGCCGTTTCGTGGAAGATAATCGACGCGCTCTACTTGAACGTGGTGCTGACCACGCCCGGTAAACTCTCCGTCGTCGCCGTGACGGTGGTCCTCGCCGCGTTCGGGGCCGTAGGCTCGAGTCGGCTGGAGCAGTGGTTCGACCCCGTCTGGTTTTTGCCCCAGGACTCGTACGTAGGTGTTGGTTCTGCATCCCCCAAATTTGCCATTATTTTTCACATGGTCATTATGTATCGCGTCACTCGTTCGATACCATGATAGGAACGAGAAAACAAATTTCTAGCTCAGCGAGTACATAGCCGTGAGTGAGCGCGAGTTCCCCAAGATCGGCTTCGAGGCCAACGTGTTCGTGAGCGACGTCGACTTCGTCGGGCAGTTCCCCAGGATCCTGAACCTCAGCAGGACCCTGGAGAACTCGAGCCAGTTCGTCGAGAGCGTCAAGAACTGGCCGGCCGACTTTGTCCAGTTCGTCGGGGCGAACTTCAACACGGGTACACGGGGTTCTCCTCTTATTTTGTTTTGCCGTTGTCTACTTCGCGACCTGTTTGCGGTAGAAAGGTGGGTTGACGAAAAAAATGAAACAATTCCATCAGACGCGGAAAACGGCACGCTGACGGAGCCCGAGTTTCGGAGCTACCTGTCCAAGTTCCTCTACGGCCGTGGGGGCGGCAAGTACCGGCGCAACTTTCGCTTCGCGGACGGCAACAACCTGACGTGCGGCGAGCCAACGCCCCCGCTGCTGATGGCCAGCATCGACTTCAACTTTGCGCGGTTCGCGCGACCGAGCGAGTGGATCGGGGGGATGGACAGTGTAAAGCTCCAGGTCGCCCGGGCGGGCCTGGACTCCGAGGGCGGCCTGGCGTTCGTCTGGAGCGAGGTCTTCGCCTCGTGGGTCACCGACAAGGTCATCAGCCAGGAGGTCGTGAGGAACCTCCTGCTCGCGCTCGTCTGCGTCATGGCGTAAGGGATCGTTTATTCCGAATTCTCGAGATTCATCAATTGCTTGTTCCGTATGATCATTAATTTGACGTCTCATCAGGATGACGGCCCTACTCCTCGCCGAGCCGCAGACCTGCTTCTGGATACTCCTTTGCGTCCTCCTCACGCTACTCGACGTCTGCGGCTTCATGTACTTCTGGGGCATGACCATCGACGTCGTCTCGTGCATCGGTGAGTGTAATTGTCGTTTTATTGTAACCACTACTGGTAGTTGTTGCTGATAAAACGTCGTTGGTGGGGAAAAAAATTAAACGAAAAAACAAAAAAAGGTCTCGAGCTGGCGGTGGGCCTGTGCGTTGATTACGCGGCGCACGTGGCGCACGCCTTCCTCAACGTCAGCTCGGATGATCCAGATCCGCGGGCCGACAGGTCGGCGAGGGCCCTGATCGCTGTGCGCCACATCGGCTCGGCGGTGCTCTTCGGCGCGGGCTCGACCCTGCTGGCCCTGTCGCTGCTCTCGTTCTCGCGCGCCTACGTGTTTCAGACCTTCTTCAGGATATTTCTCCTGGTCATCGTTTTCGGGCTCTGGCACGGCTTGCTCCTGCTGCCGGTGGTACTCAGCACCGTGGGGCCGCGCAGTCTGCGCTCGGTGAGTTGTTTTTTTTAGTTTTTCGGAGGACGATTTGATAAGAAAACAAAAAAACAATATATCCATCTTTCTCATTGCGCGCGTGTGTTTGTAGGTACAGGCTGGGGACAAACAAGCGCAGGACGCGGCGGCAGTGCCGTTGAACAAGTAGATCCATTGTTTTTTTTTTCTCCATTTATAATATTTATTTTTCATTTCATAAACATACAAAATTATTACAACTATGCTATCGATCACATTTATACAAACGCAACGGTAATCGTCGTTTCTTTGAACGAATTTCATCAACTTAGAAGAGATAATCCATTGTTTTTTTTTTTTTTTTTTTTTTTTTTTTTTTTTTTTTTTTTTTTTTTTTTTTTTTTTTTTATTATGTTTTTTTTTTTTTTTCATTCATTTTTGAGATGGCTGCGATGGCCCATCTTCACGTACATTTACAGTTATATATATTTATATTATATTCGTACTTTAAGATACAAAACAAGGTGTTTCTTTTTTCTTTATCTTTTTCATACGATATACACAAACATCGATGATCGTTCATTCTTTGTATCCACGCAATAGATCATAATCTCACGAGAGCGACGAAAGGAACATGTTAAGTATTACGAAAAACTCAGTAAACTTTTCACTCGTTTCACATAATTGTCTTTGCTTTACTGACGAATAAAAAAATTGCGTCAAAAAGTGCAGCGATAAAGAAGAACAAAATTTTAGCATACCAAAGAGAGAATTATTAATTAAAGTTTTTTATATGATTTCGGCATAATGGGAGGCGTAGGGGTTTATTTTTTGTGCAAGTGAACAACGTGTGTTGTTTGGTAAAAAAGATGTATAGAAAATGATTGTTTATATATGTAAGATTTATACGTATTTTAGAAAAAAAGCAATAAAAATTCATAATGTGCAGTAAAAAATTGTTTTACAAATAAAAATAAAAATAAATTAAAAATTGAGCATTGATTGGTCTACTGTTATTAATCCCAAAATGTGTGAAAAAATTGGCAGTGAGCGCTATTTCATTGTTTTTTCGTTAATTATTTTCATCTCTATTAATAGTCGAATCTGGAAGTTGTTTATAATGTTTTTTTTTTCTGCATTAATACCTTATACATGACACTGGAATTAATTCCAAAATAAATTGTATGTAATACAAAGTGGTCGAGGTAAATTTATTTGTTTTCTGCTACCCTTATTGCTTTTTAAATGTTTTTAAAAAATCAGCTGCAATCAATAGTGTTAATACATATTCATTAAACGATCTCAACAAATCATTGCTATGGAAAACCTCATATGTACAACGTTTATCAACTAGTTTTATTAATTTTTTTTTTCTTTCATTGAACATGTGGCCACTTGTTGCCTTGCAGATTTTTTGTGCTGTGTTTTTATGTCTCATCTGGTGAAAAATCATCGCACTATATCGATATGCCTATCTAACAGACGTACATTTATACTCGTATTTATATAAACCACTTCTTTTAATATTTATATTCTGTTATTTTCTGTATATACAACACACGATATGCATACATATACAACAAAGCTCCCTATTACCGAGGACCAATTGTGCACTTCGTTTCAAATATTTTTATCAAATCATCGATACTACAGTACTTTACTTTTTTCAAATTGGAAATTTGTTTTTTTCAAAATTTCGTGCACAGCGACCCTTTGCATATTGTAATTTTTAGGGTGAAAATTGTCTATGTGCAAAAAAATTTCGGATTTTTTTCAATCAACTTTTTATTACGAAATTTTCAAGACAAATATTAAATAATGCACTGTTCTAATTATTATTCTTTCAGTTCTACATTATGAGATTATTGTTTATCTTATGATATTCAGCTGTTTGCACGAAGTCTGTTTTAATTTACGTGTACATTTAATATCGATTAATATGCTATGCAATAGTGACAATGAATTTTATGTGGTTTTTTTTTTATTTTGTGTCGTGAAAAGTTTATGCTACAGTCACATACTTAATAGTCTTTCTTGCGGATTTTTTTTCATCTCAAGCTTTCTGTTTTCTAATCCGTTGGCTCGTAAAAAGCTTTTTTATCAGTCAGCATTTTTTCATTCGCCCAAATATCTACCAGAGGCACTTTGGGTTTATTAGTACCATTAAGTTGTTCGGAAAACCTTGGGACCTCACATTATCTCTTTTTTCTTTCATTTTTTTTAATTCCTCGTAAATCTGCATTTCACCGACCCTGTCCACCCTTTTTTTGTTGATATTTTTTTATGAGTAAATCGGCCCCTCGTTGTGCGAAATTTTCCTTTCAAGCTCATTCTTCGTTAATTAAATAAAAGTCTACTAGGAGAAGCAATCAATTAGTATGTAAAGTTTTTAAATGATGGAATTCAGAGCGGTGATGGTAAGTGTAAGGATTGAGAAAAAAAATTAATGAACATTGGATGAAACATTTTTTGTTCTTTATATATGAAACAGGACGAAAAAGTGTCTTACAAAAAAAGGAAAATTCATATAAAACGTCGAGTTTCACAATCTGGCAATTGCTAGCAGGTATTTTGTTTTTAATCTCTCACACCCATGCATACACAGTATTTACTCACGCTCGCACATTATTTTTGTCCTTACTTGTGACGACCCACACACATTTAGAAAGAAAAAAAAAAACAGAATTCATTTCCTCTCCTTTATTTATCAGCGCTTTTTCTTATCTCTTCTCCAAGCATATATAATAAATACTTTCCGCTGCACATTGAATTGACGCACAGGATATCCAAGTATTTTTGTGGTTTTTTGCGCAGTTGCACTCACTCCATCACGTCTACAGGAATTGGGTGAGCCTTTGAATTAAAAAAATTCATCATCCGATCCTTGCAAGATAGAGTGAGAGAGAGAAAGAAGTACAAAAGGTTAGACGTTTGAAAATTAGCACATATTTTTTCACTTATTCAAAAAATTCAATAGTTTATTTTTTTGACTAAGTACTTAGATGATGAATTCTTGAAAATCACCGAGGCCTGCCTCTCTCTTAACTTTTGCGCACTTCTTATCTTATAGCCAAACAATTATTATATCGCACAGCCAGACACACTACACCAAAAAGTATTTTCGAAATACATCCACAGAGAAATGTCGACGTTTAATTAATGATTATCAATTCAATATCGATTCAATATCAATGTTATTACAATCAGACAATACTCAACAGTAATCGTTTATTTGTATATTTGTATTTCTTGTTTATTCGTTTATATATATATATTACAATTATTAATAATTAAGAGTGACAACAACATGACAACGGAGGCGTTGAAGCTGGATATATATCTATTTTGTGTGTTTAGAAAGGAGCTCGGATTATCGAGAGGAAGGTAGATATGGAATTTTATTTTATTTTTCATTCGAAATGATACTTAGAAGGGAACATTGAAGGTTTCAGAAAAGAGATTGCGAACCGATGATCTTTTTTAATTTATCGGTCCAAAAACTCGCGTGTGGAGATATAATAACAGCGAATAAATGACAATGATACAACAATGATACGATGACGGCACGTGGAGGATGATTTTTTATGTATATATTTTTCTTAGGAATGATAAATGACAGTAACAGTGATATAAGATGGCGGTTCTCGAGGACTCGTGCGTAAACACACTTTGAATGTTTCATCGGAGAAGCGCAGAGTTACTCCGGCGAATCGTCCATCGAGGTCGCATACGCGATGGTATCTTTTCATAAAATTTTCCAAATTAATATATTGCTTTTTATTTATGAAAATGATTGCTTATTTACTTATGTATTGCACACGATACACAAATTAAAAAAATAACTTTGTATTTATAGATCTGGCTGAAAAACGTTTATATTTTTCATCAAAAGCAAAATTTAATCAATCAAGACAAATTTTTTGCTACAACTTAAGATAAATAAAATGCGCGTGCATTCGATGTATAAAGAATCAAGTTTTATTGCATTGGACGACCGACTTCTATTAGAGATTCGCCCAAGTTCTCAATTAAAAAAGATAAATTAGTGAGAATCCTTATTAGATACTTTAGGAATCAAAGATTGACAGAGGACTGATGAAGGAAGCACGCGAAAAAACACTCAGCACAACCGTCACATCGAGCTGGCCACGCAATCGACCATGGTCCAGATAATTTTACTTGATAATTCCTTTGCTTAATTTGTTTAGTTTAATCCTACTAGCTAATACACAGTCTCTTTTTCTTTTATTTTCGAAAAAATGCATCTGGTTTCGCTCTGATACACATACATATATTCCCTTCCCTCTCGTTCGTAAAGTTCCCTTATAATTACTTTTATTGGCTTTTCATTCTCCTTCGTTTTTCCCTTCCCGTCTCCCACGACTTGCGGCGATACCGCTCTGACTTTTCGTTTTACTCGGAATGCTTCATAGATAGTGACTGACTTTAAAAAAAGTTTGAGCCTCGCTTAGCTATTTAAATAGCTAATTGGAAATCCTAGACTGATTCTCTCACAGAAGAGAATGCTTTACTTATGTTATTTGCTAATCATCAAGTTAAGCTTTCAAAACATAAAAAAAAAAAACAGCTATAAAAAAAAATAAAAAAAAAAAAAAAAAAAAAAAAAAAAAAAAAAAAAAAAAACGATCTGTTGCCAAGTCGTAAACACTGGGGGAGAAGGGCGGGAGAGGTTTATTCTTCTTTTTTTTATCTATTTAAACGTCGATGATATTTTTTTCTAGCCTAAATATATACATATACACGCGTCGCGTCGGTGTAATAAGTGTGTATATATGTACACATATACATAATGACATACCATCCATGTATATATAATAATAATTAATACTAATATTGTTATAATATTTCCTCATCAATCGGTCGCTCATAGAGAATAGCGATTATCGATGACTTATGTAACTAGTTTTATTTTCTTATCACGCAAAGATCAATTTATTTCATTTCTTTATACTTCAATTATTATTTGTTCATTTGTTTTCTTTTGTTCCATGTTTGTTCTCGTGTGAATGAAAATGTCGATTTTTATTTCATCAAGAAATGTCGCGCTACCCGATTTTACTTATCCTAGGCCACTTTGATGAATTGATATCGTCTTGGCAGTGGCTCGTGCTAAATGTACAAAAAATCGAAAAAACAATGAATCAGTCTGCTTAATTACTCCTCTACACTCTGATCTTATTCTTTAGTACACGACATAAAAAATAAAATGATAAAAAACCAGTGCGCGGTACTTTTGTTAAAAAAATGCTTTACAAAATTTTACAATAAAAATAATACAAAAATTCACTCTCTTGGAGCTTAGCTCGTAAACTCAAGGAAAAAAGACGACTCCTCGCACGTTACAGTCGTTTCGTTAAAAATTAGTCATCCCATCCACGATTAGGGACAAACAGGCTGGTCGCGTCAAAAAGAACCCGAGCGCTGCGATCTTCCAGATGATCTGTGATCGTTGTGTACGCTACCAAAAGTGGCAAACTCGTTTCGTCAAAAAACAAATGAAAAATACACATAGCCCCGAAATCAGACACGGCAACACGACATCGCCGTCCCTCACACTTGTCACCGCACGCGTTAATTTGTTGTTGCTTGATTCATAAATCTAAATACAGAGTAATGATAAAGATTCGCACTCCAACGTTTCACTATTTACAAATAACCTCGCGCACATCGGCACGCGGCGATTAACCGGCACAGCGTAAGACCGGCGGCCGAAAAACTCTTTTGTTTTCTCACTCGCGCTCACGATAAAGCGTCTCCGCGTGGAAAATCGTTCTCCCAACGAACTGCACAGGATTAACGGCAGGGAAAAATATCGTCACGCTGCCACGACACACGACGCGCACGAGCACGATACGGAAAAACACCCAATATATATATATGCACTTGGTTGGAGGCGACGGCTTACAACTGCAACGACGACGACGGCAACATCAGGTTCGGTGAGGTGTTATGACGGATCGTCGCGCGCGCGCGCTTATCGACGGCTCGCACCCGGAGTCGTGGGTTCGATGCGCTTGACGGGCGGCGGCGAGGCGAGGAGGTACTCGGCCTCGAGCATGCCCGAGGAGACGTACCAGTAGTCGTCGACGGGGACAGCGCCGCCTGCTGCAGTGCTAATGCTGCTGGAGGAACTGCGGCCTAGCGTCGACTTATTCCTCGTGCCTCAGCAGGGCAGCTCGTTACGGGCGGGCTTGTTCGAATGTTTGCCCGTGTAGGCGGGACATCAGGGATTGCCGTCCGCGGCCATTATGTTGTGCACCTGCTCGAGCTTGTAGGCCAGCCTCTGCTTCGTCGAGAATTCGTCCTCTTCGAGGGTAACGGTCAATTGCTCGTTGTATTTGCTCCCGTAGGTGTACAGCTCGTACAGGGCGCAGTTCGTGTTGAACTCGTTTGCGTGCAGCTGCAAATAATTTTCATGAAATTTTTTTCATCACGCAAGAACACACCAACCAGGTGCAATAATCATTAATTTCGGAGCAAACTTACTCTTGATTCTTCCGCAAGCATGGCGTTCATGTCTTGATCGGATATGGGTTGCATCAGTTTTATGTCGGAATAGTAACGTTCTACCCACTCTTTGTACACTGGAATGTCCTTGGCGTAAAGTAACTTGGAACTTGGCGAATCTTTGCCTGCAAAACATGAAAATTAATCGCATTAGATGTTTCCCGCATGAACTTTATATATGTATTATAAAATAGGCATTCAAGTCCCAAAATTACCTAATCTATGATCTGACGTGGAGCAGCTGTCCATAAAGGTCTGCGCGACGACGGAGAAGCACGCGTCGACGATGTTCGACTTGTGAATGTCGAAGATGAAATTCGGATTCTTGATGAGATTCACCCAGAACCTGAGTGGCAGCAGGTTGCTCTTCCAGGTGTGCACGACCTCGGGATCGGTGATCTGGTGATGAAGCGCTTGATCGTCGAGGAAATCGAACATGTACTTGATGGCGAGCGGCAGAGCCGATCCGCGATGCGCCGTGCTGAATATGGTCTCGAAGAGATCGTCGACAAACTTTTGCAGGGTACCCTTGGTAGCCAAAAGCCTCGTGAGGTAGATTTCGGAGACCATCTTGTTGCCGCGCTCGCCCTCCTTCTGCGTGTCATTGTCGTGGTGTTTGACCAGATGCCAGATCTTGAGGCCACCGTCATGATCGTGATTCAGCGGTGAGGTGGCGCGAGACAGTGGTGGGCTGGCTGAGCTAAACTTGCTGAGGTTCAGGGTCTCGTACTTGTGAGACTTGTCTGTCTTCTCGGACAGGATCGATAGGTTGTAGATGGAGGACTGTTTGGAGACCAGGTTGAGGGATGCGCCCTCGGGTACACGGTAGTGATTCAGCGTGTTGCGCTTCTTCCACTCGCCCTCGGTCTTTGTGGTTGAGTCTTCATCGTACAGGATCAGCCTTCCAGAGGCTCCGGTTCTCCATTCTGTAATGTAAAAACAACGTTTGTAGTCAACAAAAAAAGTAAATGTAATTGTGTCCAAATACGAATTTTCAATGAAACTCACCGAGATCCAAGTCATCTTTCCTTGGTCTCTGACTGTAGGGTGTGGATCGGTAAATGGTGTCGAGTGCTTTCTCTTTGACTTGAGAAATCGTATCACAGTCTAGGACTTTAACTGGAACGTTTTCAGTGTTTGGGTCAAGACCTCCAACAAAGACCGTCTGTTGGGAAATGGACACGTAGACCGTCTGAAAGTTAAAATACGTGATTGACATAATTGCAATGATAGTTTCGAGAATTTGGAAAAAACAATTCATCAATCACGCAATCATACCATTCCCTTGAATTCGATCGACTGTCTGATGAGTTTTTCCTCCGATAGCGAGTATCTAGCCTCCGAGGTAATGGCATCGACTGGTCCCTTGTCAACTTGTTGCTTCATGGCACGGAAGAGTAAGTACAAAGGTTCACCGGCGCATTCGCGCATAAACTTGTACAGCAGGAAGGTGAACCACGCGGTCAGCATTTTCTCGGCAACACTCTCGGTTCTGCAACGAAACGAGCGTGGCGTTAAATTATTTGTTCCTCAAAACTATGAGCGTTAAAAATGTATATCAATAAAAACCTTCGCAGCAGCAGTTTGGGATGGCTCTTGCCCTCCATGCACTTCTCAATGAGATCGGCGAGCAAGGTTTTGAGAATATCCGTACAATACTCCATCTTGCTCTGCAGCGTCACCATGATGAGACTCGCCACGTTTACCCTGTCCCTCATCGAGAAGTACCTATTGCTCTCGAGCGTTCTCACGAACAGCAGCAAGAAAGTCTTGTTCATGATCAGCTGGCCAAACAGCCTGAGCCCCTTTTCTTTGCGCATGAGCTCGGGCCTGTCCCATTGCAGCACGACGTGGTTGTCGTCCGAGGGGAACAGAATGTTCATGGCGTAGGTCCTGTAGTCCAGGAACGGAATGCCGCCGCTGGTGAGATCGCCGGTCAAGTCCGTGATCTCGGTCTGGAGCTCGGCAAAGGCCTCCTTGCACTCGGCTGCCACGCGCAGCTCCAGTATGTCCATTTGCTCCTGCATATTCTTGAGCACACGATTGCTCTCGGTGGACTTGCGCCGGTAGGCTATCAGGAAGGCGATGAACACAATCACGAGGATGATGATGGCCGTGATGATGCCGATGAGAGCCGGCTTGGATAGCGGACTGTTGGGACCAGCCGGAAGAGCGTAGCTGAGCTGGCCAATTCTGTATTTGAGGTTGTCACCCACGATGACGATAACCTCCGGTAAATCGGGCTTGGTATTGCCGTTGGAGTCGAGCGCGGGTGGCTGAGTCGAGGGGGGTCGACAGGTCAGCTGCTGGCGCGAGAGCGAGGTGACATTGCAGTAACTATCACCGATCTTAACGACGACGTCGGACTCCTGGCAAGCTCTGTCCAAGTGCTGGCCGTTGATGGTCAGGTAGTCGCTCTGAAAAATCACGCGTGTGCCATATATTGAGCATCCGCACGGATATTTTTTGCTTTTGTCAAGCATAAGACAACCTGTACTGGACCTACCTTGTAGTACTTGACGAGCAGGTCCTCGTCAAAGACGTTGTAGACGGGGTCGGGATAGAGCAGGAACGCCTGGAGGCCCTGCTTGGTGAGATTCTGCACCTGAGCGACGTTGTCCATCCTGAAGCCGTACTCGAGCTGCATGGGCTTCTCGGCGTCGAGAACACCCTGCGGCACGTCGATCTCCGGCGAGCGGCATATCATGTTGGTGTGACTGTGAATGGTGCAGGCCTGCGATATGAACTGCTTGCCCTCGTAGTAGACGTACATCTCGGGCTTTTCGATGTAGCCGAGGTTCCGGCCGGTGACGTTGATCCTTATGCCCCCCGAGGGTATGCCCTTGGGTATCTTGAGCTGTCCGCCGACGCCGCTCTCGACGCTGACGATCTCCGGATCCTGGACGTACTCGTAGAAGCCATTGTACTGGCGCACAGACTCGTCAAAGTGCATCTGCAGGGAGCCCGTGCGAGGCCTGTCGCTCGAGCTCGTTATGCAGAGGACCTCGTCGTGCTCCGTGTTGTTTATGTCGCAGGGCAGCTTGTCGATGAACGCCTGTATGCTGCTGCCCGCGTTCATGTAGTTGCCCTTGATCCGCAGCCGGGTGCCCCCGCTCATCGGTCCGCTCTTCGGCGAGATGCTCGTTATGTTCGGGTCGACGAATTTGTAGGTCCTCTTCGACTGGCCGCGAAAGTCCTGGATCTTGACGATCACCGGGCCCTCGCGGATCTGCGTGTTGTACGGGGAGAGTATGATAATCCGCGCGTTGACAAAAAAAAAAAAAACAAAAAACAAACAAAAAAGAG
>JAPYYV010014169.1:0-11443 GCA_030522625.1 Copidosoma aretas
CCCTGGTTGGATGCGCACCAGGTGCGAACGCTATTTTTCCTACCGAGGGCGCAGTAAACGTCCAAAGGTGACCAAAAACGCCCCGAGGTAGGAAAAGTTCATTATTACTTTGGCAAAAATATCTGGTCTGTCTGTGCGTATGTGTTTGCGTAGATGTGTTTATGCGTGCGAAAGTATGTATGTGATCAGCATCAGTCAGATCAACTGACTCAGATGTGTCAGATCTTCAATCTTAAAATTTCCACGGATGATTTGAAGGCAACATGTCATTTTTTAAAGTTTTAATTCCTGCAAGAGAGAAAATGTGTTTCTCTTTTTTGTACTTTTTACTTTCATTTTTTCGATTTTGAAAAATCAATTTTTTGATGATTTTTTTTCTAACTATTTTTCCTACAAAGCAATATATTTTTTGAGAAAAATTCAATGCACTGTTAATTTTTTTAATAAAATTATTTTACTTTAATGGATGTATGTATTCAGCTAAATCGTATTATACTTTTCATAAATTGAAAATGTTTATTATTAATTTTAATACTGATTGCTGTTAAAATAAAATTTTGCTTCTAAATTTTGTTTTTTCATTTTTATTCATTCTATTAAAAACATACATTTATTTTTAATTGTTTTTTTATATTTTTCTCCTGGTTTCACATAAATGGCAAATACCAAAAGTTCGTTTAATTTTTTATCAAATGAAAATAAAGCTGTATACAAAATTTAATTTTATCCTTCAAACACCATAATTTTTAATTCCATGCACGTACAAAATGTATCAGATCTCGCAGTTTTCTTGATGAGCTTTAATCTAGTTCAGATTATATTTTTTATTTTTCGATTTTTATCGCCACAAAAACCTTATATTGGTGCAACAACTGTATGGTGTGATAATGACATTAAAACCGAAATTTAAAACATTTTTCGTTTCTTGTTTGGTGTACTTTTACTTGGATTCATTATTAACAAATTTTCGAATATTTAGAAATAAGATTTGTTATTTTAATCATTATTATTTTCTATAATTTTTTGTATTTTTTTATTATAATTAATGCAAAATCATAAAATTTTAATCGGAGTACAGCATATAATACTTAGAAAAAGTATAAAAATCTAAGAATTATCCTATACATGCGTTATTTTTCATTCTTAGCATTTGTCAATTATCAGTAGGTATGTTATCTCCCGATAAATTATGTTATTTTTTGCATCTTATTATAAGACAGTTAAAACAATAATTGATACCTATGCCGATGGATGTTTACATTTTTTTTGTCGATAATGCTGAATTGAGGAAATAGTCGTTTTCGTCACAGATGTGCATCTCTCCAGGGCGGTCCCTGGGCCCGAGGGCGCTTACAAAGCAATGCCCGTGGGACTATTGGGACCCCTCTGGTCGGATGAACCAAAACTTTTGTTCCAAAACTTTTTGATCTCATGACAAAAGATTGATTGTCACGAGACTGAAGCCTTTTTATTCGTTATGTGATTGGTCAAGATTTGTCAAGAGTGGGTCATTTTGAAAATGAGAATTTTCAAAAATTAAAAAAATATGACTTCACGTTACATTCATTTTATTGTTCTTTAAAAATTATGGAAATTAATGTTCAGTAATATAAAATTTATACAGATTTAATTAAGTAAAATAATTTTACATTACCTGTAACGAAATCTGTCCACTTATAATATTACAGTATCACATTATTTGGCGTGGGGCAATTAAATGCTTTAAAAAAAAAGGTTTCTTTCGAAACTCCGGAAATTTTTAAATTATGATGTGAAATAATTAATCATCATCTTTTGCAATGCAGGTAAGTTGTACTGTGGATGTATTCAGCATTTATTTTTTTTACAACATTAATAGTAATTACTGGATATAGCCAATAAGTTCAAAAATAACTATACACCGTGACTCAGAAAAAACTCTCCCCCCCCGTAAAAAATTACCTAATCAGAAAAAACTCTCCCCCCCCGTAAAAAATTACCTAATAAAGGTAGATGATTGAAATTGACTTCTAGTAGGTAAAATTCGACGAGGAATCTCGTGGTGCTACTTAAATTGCCGTAGGATTGACCCTTTCTAAGATAAAAACTTTATTTTTTCAGGAAAAATTTTTAGGTTAGATTTGACATGATTTTTCGTTTCTCCGGTCAATTTTACCCCTATAAATGCTATGTCCCGCTGTGTTTATCCCAATATTCAACAATAACGTCGAATTACATAAGTCCACTGTGAGAGTGCATACCTGTGATGTGGTCATTTGTTATCAAATCGTATCGAATCACAGTATGTTGCCCGAATTTAGCACCAGACGTGATTCGATACGATTTGAGAACAAATGACCACATCACAGGTATGCATTCTTACAGTTGACTTATGTAATTTGACGTTATTGTTGAATATTGGGATACACACAACGGGATATAGCATTTATAGGGGTAAAATTGACCGGAGAAACAAAATATCATGTCAAATCTAACCTAAAAATTTTTCCTGAAAAAATAAAGTTTTCATCTTGGATAGGGTCAATCCTACGGCAATTTAAGTAGCACCACGAGAATCCTTGTCGAATTTCACCTACTAGAAGTCAATTTTAATCATCTACCTTAATCAGGTAATTTTTTACGGGGGGAGGGGGGTGAGTCTTTTATGAGTCACGGTGTATTGTTATGATAAAAGTTTTTAACACAGATATTCTGAATGTTGATTATCCAAGAGGGTTTTTAAGTTTTCTTTGCGCCTATAAATGCTATACGCCAGAGTTGCGATAAGGATTTGTAACATATAATGCCACAAATATTATATTCAATCCATGAATCTATAGACAAAAAAGTTATAATCATACTGAAAAATAACGCATTAAACCTTCTTGGTTTTTTTTCCATGCGTTCCTTCCTTCAGCTTTGATTGAGCATACTTGACAGTAGAAAACTCTGACTGGGCTGCCTTGAGGATAGGAAACTTTTTTCCATTGCACACGCCATTGAAATCATCAAGTGAGATATCGTAAATGGCTACACCACCAAAGCCCTTAGTCCGGGCATAACGAGCCTTTTCGAGGGCAGTTTGGGGATCTTCGTAACCAATCCAGATACCATCGGTTCTGGTCTTTGGTTGGTAAAGTCGGTAAGCATATGTACCATGCAGGTTGGTTAAGTTTCTTGGTCGATGTATTTCACCACCCTTCAAACGTAAGCAGACTTCAGTGTAGGAGAGCAAACCAGGGGTGCCAGTGATAAATCCGGGGATACCAGGGCCACTGGCTTTCAGTGGAGGTACATCGGATTTTTTGATGATGCTGTCTCTGCCTAATTTCCAGGTACGGGCTAACGCCGGTATACCAAAGATAACTTTTTTAAAAATCTTTGTATTCTTCGACCAATAACTGAAAAAGAAAATAATAAACGTGTGATTTATGTTTAACAGTTCACCTAAGTTAATAAGGTGTATCAAGCTGTACTGGTTTTCTAAATTCAGAGTAGATATTCGCGGTGTAATGCACATTGTGACAGTATCGCCCATCAAGAGATAATAGTATGGACAGAATATAATTAATGTACTGGAACATGCGAGAATCATGCATTCATGAATCAATAATAAATTTTGGACACAATGCTACTAAATTAATTTTATTAATAATCGATACTTGTGCTTCAGGCATTAAATTTTTCAGCTTTGCATAATTGAAAGTTCAATATTTATTCCTTTTGAGGAAAATAGTTGAGGCTATCAAAATTAGTTACGGTACCGTTACGTTGCTTACCTCATGTGATTCTTATAAGCAGTAAAAAAAATGTTTAGAAATTAAATAATAATTCCCATATGTTCCTATACACATCTAGCTATCCAGTGGTTCTTCTAAAGCGAAACTATCTCAAATTTTCTGCCAAGTAAATTTTTTCCATGAAAATCCAAATTTCATATAGAATACTCATAAGACAGCGAACAGCAAAATCTCTCTCACAACTCACTTATTTTCGAATTTTCTTATTTTAATTCTTTGAAAGTGATAAGCGAGCAACAAGTTTTCGTGTCATCAAAAGTTCAGAGTAAACTTCCTATTCTCTAGGTGACTGATTTCTAGAGAGCTATACTTAAGACATTTGAAAATTGTAGTAGCTGGTTTTGAATTAACGCATTATACTATTGATTTCTTCTGTGGCTCATAAAGCTCCCAATACTTGACGATTTTTAATCGATAAGACTTAACAAAATTTCTAGTTTGAAGGCAGTTAATTCTCGTCTCTTAATGACTGCATATTTTGATCCAAATATATGGAAAAGTAAATGATACGGTAGATACCCTCCACGCACTTGAAGTCGATTTGACAAATTACATTAAATGATGAACAAAAACATGTACATGAAAAATATTGTTTTGCTGTATTTATTTGTTCAATAATTTGTACGAATCATGTTTGCTTGAAAAAAGAAAGTTGTACAAAATCATGTAAAGGGTGTTATCCGATATAGAATCGAAATGTTCCCTATTTTTAAAAAAATGTATAGAAGTGTTTGTTATACAGTAAAATGAAAAGGACATGAGGTCTAAGTTTCCAAATATTTAATTAAGACCACAGGGACGAGAGAAGTGTAGTTTAAATATCCTTTTTTTTTCTTACGTACTGACTAACAACAAATATGAAAAAATGGATAAGTATTTTATGAGTCACTATTCATACGCAGAATTTTTTTGAAAACCAATATAATAATATTATTTACAGAAAAAACAAACACTAATAACGATCATTGGCAAAGATTAAATGATCTAATCGAAAAGATTTAAGGACTGATGCACACGTATAATTATATTTTTAATGATTCATACCTGATCGGACTATTCCGATTATTTTCAAGAATCCTCGCTGGAAAATCGGCAACATCGAACTTTTCTGGGTTGAATTGGTCGAAAGTAAAGAGATGAATTGCATCAAGATCCAGCCCAATATTGTTGACATCATAATAGGCTGAGAGCAATAAATTAATTATTCAAAGATAATGATGTATTTTCTTTACTGTATGCAAAGATCGTTTGAAAAGTTATTGGACTCATACAAAAATGGCACGAAATAAAATTGAGATAAATAGTCACATTTTTTTTGTCACTAGCTTAAAGCAGCACGAGCTTTCCGCATTGTTTATTACTTCCTTTTTTTATCCTTATCTCAAAAATTCAATTAAAACTATGCAAGATTCCCCACAAAATGAATACATTTTTTTTCAACAACAGTAATCCTACTATCTCACTTTTCCCTTTTCCCAATTTGTTAAAAATAAATACATCGAAGTTAATTTCAGTTAAGATTTTTTTTTATATACAATGCCATGATGCAATTAACAAAATCCATTGTACATGTATGGTAAAAAAAAATTTTCACCAAGCTAACGCACTGATACACTTGTTTCAAACTTCAATAAATGTTTCATTAAATAGAATAATTCCGCTAATAATCAGGTAAAAGACTAACTTTTATTTTTCAGAGTTGCGAAATTTATACTTCTGAGGTGGTATTTAAATGTTTTTGTATCGCTGGACAGAGTTGAGGAGAGTCGCAAAGAGATTTCTTTTAAAAAGATGTAAAATAATTATCAAAAAAATTAAAAAATGGGTTTTTTTTTGTGCAAGGCCGAGAACTTTCAAGACCACTCTTGTTTTTTGTATGCATAAGTATATAAAGTGTTCAATAGTTTATAAGAATACTAAATACTTAAGGGATACAAAATTGTTAATATAATTAATATTATAATTAATTAATATAACTCAAGCCCCTCCATGCACATTGTAGCTTATTAGCCTCGTTATTAGCAATCAACAACATGGATTAGTAAATCATAACTTGTTGAACGAACACTATTATAACAACAACAAAAAAATCACCAAAATTGATAAAATATGTGCATAAATTACCGCTTGAATTGATGTTAGGCAAGACAGTAAGGGTAAGGATCTTATTAATCTTGTGAAGGTTGGCCGCTAGTTTTCTAACCATACTTGTAAAACCTTTACGATGCTTCTCTTTGTCATTATCCTCACATTTATTGGAGCCGAATACAAGTTTTCGGTATATTGATAGAGGTTTGTTGTCATAAACGGTAGGAAACTGCCAAGCAAGATCAATGCCGTCAAAGTTATACTTATAAAGCAGTTTAAGAACCGAATCGACAAATTCGTCTGTTGCCTTAGGTGAATGAGTCTAAAGAAATAAATACTTGTTAGAATTATTAGCATGATATATATACAAGGTTATATGTCAAGAAAAAAAAATTATGTTTGATTACAATTAATCAACTGTCTTTAAAATATGAAATACTCTGATTCGTAGAAACTGTATTTCTTCCTCAATCAAAAGAAATTCTTACTATCATATCGGGCAAACGATTGAGGACTACAAAAATCAGAAAATTTACAATATACTGATCTAGATGCAATTCATAATATTTTTTGTGTAACTAGAGAATCCAGAGGTATAAGGTAAACCAGTAATTTGTTAAAATAATTAGTTCAATTTTGTAACGAAAAAATCGGTATAGTTATTTGGCCCAATAATTATTTTATTCAATGCACAAATCTTTGAATTCCTAATACCATTTACAAATAATAATTACAATAATAATAATAAAAGAATAATAATAATAGCAATATTATGATAATAATAATAATAATAATAATAACTTTTATAATATGAAGATGATAATCAAAAACATTTATATTCTAAAATTATTGATATTATGGAGCGATGAAAGAATCAATTGACTGTGGAAACTTTGTTTGCGTACATACCTCTTATGATCTTAAAATTTGTTTTTCTTTTTTTTGTCATTCAATCATAAAAGTAGACTCGTTTACGTGCCATGTTTCTGGGCTTTTTTTTACAGTTTTACGAATGCGTAAATGTACTTAATGATTCGTGAAAAAATACATTACGTCACTCAATATTACTTGGAAACTGTGGCGATGGACACAACCGATTCTGAACCATCTTAGTTACAGCAGCAAAAAAGTAATTAAATACTATTGAACTTGCGTAACAAATAATTTAAAGTAATGTGATACTAAGTCATTTTAAGTATTTTTTACGTAATTTCACATAAAAATGCTTAATAATACATAATTGATTGTATTTTTTTGTTGTTAAAAAAATTGTACGTAAAGAAAGTGAAAATAATCTAGAAACTTACCACATCAAGGTATGCCTTGCAGGAATCTTCAGAAATATCAGCATTACCTCCAATAGAGAGAAGAAACTTGACTTTCAACTTAGAATTTTTTAAATCAAGTACTTTCTGGTATAATTCTATGCCAGTCTTGGTAGCTAGGTTTTGATTTAAATGTACGACCTTATAGGTATTCGGATCTATTCCAGCAAAACCGAAAATCAAGTGTGTGCAGGTGGAAAAAGTTGGGTTGAGGTTGGCAATGTTGAAACGAGCAGCATCTGGGCAAAAATTACAAATAAAATATATTACACATTTGTTTTCAAAAAAAAGTATATAAAATGTAAAACATGAAAACGATAATGTATGAGTACATGACAATATGACACAAATTTTATTATTTTTATGACTTTTGTTTCTAGAGAGTAGTTTTTCAATTATTCGGTCAAAATTATAATCGAAATTATTTGATTAAATCATAGAAAGTATAAAACATTATCTTGAATAAAATGATGAGTCAATGTTGTTATGGTTGTTTTAATTTTTTTTCGAAATATTTATTTTTCTTGAACATTTCAAACCATTCCAATGTTATACACTTACCAAGTCTTTTATAAAGCTTTATTGGAAACCATCATTATGGGACTTTTATTGGCTATAGGTAATTTAAGTTTAATTAAATCTGAAACAAATCAGGTAACATAAAAGTAATGAAGAATTATTTACCAGATGGTTGATAATAGGAAGCTGAATTCCAAAAGCAAACTATCGAAGAGGGTTTATCTCGTTTATCATATTGGGCGCTCAAAACAGAATTCACACCAAGTAGAAACATCACGGCTCCCAATGGGAAAATTAATGATGCCATTTTATAAATCTATCATGGACAAAATAATATTAACACATTATCATCGGTTATCTTGAATATTGAACAATTTAATGTTTTCCGTATTGTATAATCCAAAAATGTTTTTAAAAAGGAGATCAAAAATTAAAATGTTTGAATTGTATAGGTACTTTATAGGTAAACTCCTCTTAAAATTTTATTGAATGCTTTAAAATCGTTTTTAGGTTTACTGACGTGATTTTTTCATGCGCTGAATTTCATCATATCCTTATTAATTATTGTAACGGCATAGATTAATAGCTTAAGTTTGAGCCACAATACGATCATGTTTGATCTCATTTCTGTTTATAAGACTTTTCTACATAATTTTTTTTTTTTTTTTTAATAATAATTAACGTAAAAAATAGAGTTTTTCTGTTAAGTTCATGAATATAAATAGTAAATGTATGGATGCAAAATATATTTGTGATTGATACAAATGTTTTGTAACCATGATTCTTCTTATGTTCCGTGAATTAGGGATATATTTCACAGATAGGTATACTTTTACCTTTTATGGGGATGATTAGTAACGGCTTCAAACCCATAAAAAGGTGCCAGGTAAGAGAGTCTGCAGCCAGTTAATGCCCCTAAAATATTGATGCATACATGAGCATTTTAGGAACTTTTAACTTTTCGTTCTCAGCCAAAGTATTGGATTAAATCACTATTTTTTTCCTACTTTTACATTGTAAAGTCATTTTTTAGGTGTCAATGTAGGTAAAAGATCTTATATGTGGCATGGTAATGCTTTTATCATTTTAATAGAAAAATCAATATGAAAAATAGTCTCTAAGACTTAAATAGTATCTCCAAATTTTTACAAAAAAAGTATGTCTTAATATTTCATTCTTTTATGTTTAGAGCATTTGTTAAATCTCGGTTGAAACAGCAAAAACAAAATTTTTTATCAATTTATTATACAGTCCTAAACAAAGTTATCTGTTTTGTGCATTTCAATTTTAAGTTCTCACTTTCACAGACACGTAATAAAATCACGCTTGAAAAAACAAGTCGCGTACATGATTTTGTAAAATCAATATTTTTGATAGCACATCATAAGTTTTTATTCAAATCCACTAAAACATCTTGCTTATCACTAAGTACAACGTGAAAAATAAAAAACTAGGCCACTCAATGGATCCAATAGGTACGACATGTATAAAACGTTGGTTTCATGACCTATAGTCAAAAAGGGCTTTTTTCTTTTAAATTTGAAAAATTCATATCTGTTTTAAAAACTTATTTTAAATTTTTTTTTTAAATGAACCAAATTTTAAGAATTGTCTAGCGTTTATAGAAGGATCTAGACAAACAAATTTTTCTCAAATACGCCATAAGATGCCTTTTAGACGAAAAGTTGTTCGTCCATATCATTACAAAGAAGAAGGTGGCAAAGTAACGTACTACCACTCCTGTTATTTAGCTGACTGAGCTACTGAGGTGCTTCATCTAAGATCTTATGATTGTCCAATCCTAAAAAAATTGCTGGCTACGTAATGAAGCCTGCTTATTGGTTTTGTGCACATGATTACGGTTGAGGCTGATTACGTAGCAGGTGAATTCAAAAATACAATTTTAAAGAATAAAAAAAAAGTAATTTAAATTTTTTGGCATACAAATATCTATAATCATTTAATTTTGTGAAATACTATGACAAATAAGCATGTTTAATTAAAGTTCGGGGGTTGGCGAGTGAAGCACGGATCATGGCCATAAGATTTCCTACACGTAATAAAGATAACTGTATATTTAGAGATACAAACATTTTTTTAATGAGGAAGCAATAATTGTTAATAGTGACTTTCAATTTTGATGTGATTGGTTTGAAATTATCATCATGTACATTGTAGTCAAATATAATTTGAGGGTTATCGAAATTATGAATATTTTCGGGTTCAACTTAATTATGTTTAGAATTAAAAAAACAAGTGTGAAGGTTTTATCAGGGATAAAAGTCCCCATGCCACATTTTTACCACGACACTATTGGAAAGACAAAATTTTTTTTAACGTTCAAAGCATGTTCGAAATTACAGTATACACGTTTGAAAATGCTGTATGAATTGATACTCTATACAAAAAAGGTTTAAAAATAAATTAGTGGACCAAAAAAATACATTTTTCCTTAAACCCTAACGTTTCTCCAGGACATCGTTATACCTCACGGTTTTTTTTCTAAAAAATATTTTTTTCATGGACCGAAAAATTGTTTGATAAAATTCATTATTAGCATTGGATAACTTTTTTAGCATAAATAAAGAAAGAGGAAAATTTGAAATACACACACATACATTTAAAACCCTTGTACCATAAGCTATAAAACCTATGATGGTAGCTTAATAAATTACGAGGAAGCAAAAAAATTGAAGAGAAATTTTTTTCAGTATCACCAAAGAAAAATTTGTTAGGACTCTAAAAAATTTAAGAATTTACTATTTGAATAAAAAGCATGTAGATGAAAAACAGATCAAGACTCACCAACTTGGCTCAAAGAATTACACTGAGTTGAATATTTGACGACAATGTTCTTAAATAGTTGTATCGTTTAGGCTGCAGTCACATGGTGCGTAATACAGCTCCGCAATAGACTATACGCGCAACAGAAAGAGCCAATCAGAGATTTTGCAAACTAATCTGTTCTGCTCTGGTTGGCTATTTCTGTTACAAAGCTCTATTGTACGCATCATGTGTCTGCAGTCTTATTTACGTATGTAGTGATGGCATGCTTGTACAAACTTTTAGTAATTGTAAACATTATTTTCAACTTCAGCTACTTTGAAAAAACAATGTATGTAAAAATTTTTTCACTCTAAAAAATTATATTTTAAATTTGCTATGAAATTTTTCAATTGGAAAAAAATTACTATTTGACAGAGATACATTAAAAATCGTGTTTTAAAGACAATAATATCTCATGAACATTGGTAGACTCATCTGAAATGAACAGGCCATGGGACTAATAGTTGAAAATAATGACACATATAGATAAGCTTAACCAATGTGCTATAAAGAGTGCGCTGAAATTTTTGAAAATTAAAAAATATTTTTTGCACGACATCGTTAAATAAAGTTATTGGAATTTACACCGTTTTAGGTCTGAAAAAATTCCTGAACTAGAAAAATGTACCATAAAAATTAAAAACAAAAATTTTTAGAAATAAACAATTTTAATTACCGCTATGATGCATACTTATCTCAGAAAAATATATTATTTTTGATGAAACATACGATTTTTCATGTTTGCTCAAGAATATTTACTATTCAGAAAATATTGATCGCTCGCCATTTGTACTGTATCAGTATTTTGAGAAGAAAATTGTGTAAAATAAAATAAATACTGGCAATAATCATCAAGAAAATTGTGTAGAATAATAGTACATTACGTCACTAGGGCAGAAAGTAAAA
>JAPYYV010014173.1:0-10609 GCA_030522625.1 Copidosoma aretas
CCTTGAAACTTGTAAGTATTACACTCGTGTATGCGGGAGATGCGGGAGGTGCCTCACGTTTTGACTCACTCGTCATCGTGATGTATGCTATTATACAAGGTACTGCAATCGCTCTCGTCAACATTTTTGATTGCGTTCCCATTCTTACCCTATCGTTGCAACAGCTCATGTTTCTTGTTCATGACACCTCTATTCTTTTGGCCTTTAAACCTTACACTTAGAATCAAGGCTCTCGTGGATAATCCAAAAGAAACGTGACTTCATAAAAAATCTAGCTTGCAGCTCGGTTTTGTAGAAATCTTTTCGCAAAATATCAAAAAAGATGTATCTTTCATCGAGTCATACAGCGTTATTTGCTCACCACCCTAGAGTTCACAATAGAGGACAGCATTGAAGTATTTGAACATATAATTTTTAACTATTAATTCACTTATTGTGTAATCAAACCTTTTAAAAAAAAATTTTGATTTATTTAGGAAGCACGAGCTAAGTAAGTATGTCAAATCACCATATACTTACATATGTAATAAAGTAGTCAAGATTATCTATGGAGTTCTATTTTTTCCATATGATTAATGGAAAGCTTCATAGAAAGTAGGGGGCATAATGGTCAAGGTACTAAAGAAAACATACAACCAAAAAGGTTCTCAGTGTACGTGCTCTCACATAAAAATGTGCGTGACCGATTCCTCATCCGTGCGCTATTGCATGCCTACACAATACCGATATACACGTGATATAATCGAGTGGTACTGCTCAATATAATGCACCATGCCTAAGGCTAAAAATACTCGGCTTGGCTTAATAAATCGCCCTACTTTCTGATGCAGCTGTCAGTATCTGCAAGGTACATTCCTTTCATGCACCGATGCGTAGGCGAGCACACAGTTCTTCCTTGCATGCCCTCCTACATATAACATACCATACGTCTGTTTTAGAGCTGAAGCAACAAGAGAAAAAGAACGCAAGACAAAAAGTATAATATAATGCAAGCCGATCAATGCCCGCTTACTTGAAAATTCGCGCAAGATTTACTACGGGTACGTTGAGACAAGAGGGTAAAGCATAGCCGGAGAGGATGTATGGAAAGGTGAACAGGAAAGGGATTGGATCAGGATCAGTCGGTCGTCTGGTTAATTCGATGCAACGCGGCGACGCTTTCGTCGTAGTTGTCGTCGTCTAACGTCGTTGTATATTATGCTGCTATGAAGGTACACGCTATTAATCCACACTCGCGTGTTATTTTCTCTCCTACCTTTCACTCCGTTTAATCTGTACAGTATATCTACTCGCGCTTCGCCATCGTTCCCTCCATTTTTGTCTCACCTGAACTTCTCGAATAAAATACAATGCATATTATTTGAGAATCAGCTCCTTTTTTCCCTCCCTTTAAAAAGTTTATTCAGCGATTCTTCGTTCTTTTGTCACTATTATTTTCCATCTCGTCAAGAAGAATACAGAAGCAATAGAGAACTGGAGGACACAGAGTGCCGTTAGTACACTATACTGTTTGGGAATGCATTATTTTTGCTGTGCATAAACTCACTCGCTGCGCGATTTATGGGATCTACCACTGGATCTTATTCATTGTTCACCTCTACTTCTTTTTTCCCTCAAGTGATTTCGTATTATTTAGCCAACAAGGAAGTCGACTTTATCTCTCGCACGAATTTCGTCCACTTCGTCGCGTAAGCGTTTGTGCGTGCGTCTGATTTTTTTTCGATATTTTTTTCTACGTTTTCGCCGATATCTCTAGTATACGGTACATTGGTATACGGTATGCATATTCGAGCTAAACGTGTAAACAGTCAACTATTGTTTTCCTGAATGTACGTTTCCCGCTGCGCAAAGAGAGCCTCTTTTATTCAGAAAATTTTGCACATTGTACGTAAAATTATTTTAAAACGAATATTTGCCCTATTCGGCTTTTTTTTTTTTGAACAAAATGTTATCCTTGTGAAGAGCATTAAAATCTACCTAATGCCATCAGGTATTTTTCACTACAACCAAGCCAAAAAATACCATCAACGATAATAGATTATTTATCCCCACAATATATCCAAGACAAACTCGAAAGCGTAATCATCATTTATATTATTATTATTATTATTATTATTATTATTATTATTATTATTATTACAGACATAAATACAAAGACATGGTATTTCCAATGATTTTTCCAATTACTGTATCAAAGGGAGGGATATAATCTCGACTTTACCCCCTCGACATTTCACGCGTTTTAACATTCAATTATTTTCCCACTCCACCTATCCTTTATAGCCTGCGGTCCACTGAACGTTAAATATATATATCCACAGCTCGAAAAGCTCCGAAGCAGACCCGGCCGTTGGAATATACATCATCATAAAACGCGAACACTCGTTAATTTTACCATTCCTCTCTCCTCTCCTCGTGGACTCTCGGTGTAAGCCCCCGTAGCTACCCAACGCTTCGTTACACGTTAATCCCAGCTACTGCATTGCTGCTACTGATGTTACCGTTGCATTATCTGTCGATTTCGCTTTTGTACATCGAGGCAGTAGAAGGTATCCGAAACAAAAGCTTGTTAGCTCGAAACAACGGCCGCCCAAAATTGATACCGTGTACCGACCCACCTTCATGCCCTCATTCTCTATTCTCTTCTCTCCGAAATGAACGTAACTTATCTTGAGAATCTAAAATTACAACTTAAACTCTTCGTATCAGGTGCAGTAATTTGAAACAGTATCATCACCCGAAGTAGCGTTGATGACTACACGAACCCATCATTTAGCACGTTGTCTTCTTCATCTATTTATTATAGAATTCGGATGGTAGTAAGAGCGATTTTAGCGCCAGTCCTTTACTTGACCTTTTCTTTCCATGAAAGAACACGTTTTTCCGCGACGACAGCGTGTCTTTTGTGCGGCCACGCGATCCTTCCCGAGTCGACTTGAAAGAACGAGCGTTTTGTATCGGAGCAGGAGACACTTTACTTTTTGTACTCTCTGAAGATCCAGTTTTGCCTGCAGCCCTCTTTGTGTCTCTGGCTTTTGTTGCCCTTTTGACCAATCTTATTAATTTCTTTTCATCCAGCACTGCCTGGTTCTTCAATTTGTTATTCTTTGAGCTATCGTCAAGGAACGTGCTTTATCAAGATTACATTTACTTAGAGCCGTTGCGATGAAATGATTTGTTCCTCGTGTTTTTATTCTCTGTTTGTATTTATTTCATTTTTTGTTTTCAAAATTGAAAAATTTAGTTATTCTGTTATTCTTAACCATACTCACCACACACTGTTTCTTCTATGAAAAAAGAAATAGAATTTTTCATAACGAATTTTAGTAACCACAATGCGTTGTATGTGTGTATTTACGCATTGCCTTTTTCTGTTACCATAACGCCTATATAATATATTATGAGCTTTTTTAAACCGGGAGGCACCAAATACAGTGTTTTCTCCAAAGGTTGAAATACCTGCACGAGAATAACTGGGTTAAATATAATCTCTGAAATGTATTGTTCCCAGCGTTCTGACGGAAATTCAGCTAGCCAGAAACTTCAAGCCCATCCTGGCAATGATAACTTCCTCTCTCTCTCTCTCTCTCTCTCTCTCTCTGTCTCTTTGCGCTTACTAGCCACACCATCGTTTCCAGCTAACTAAACTGTTTGGAAGTTAGGGACCGGAGAAGCGACTAAACTTGTTGGCTGCAGCACGGCGTCACTCCCGTTTTCTCGCGAAACTTTATCTCATAAAACAACCATTTGCAGGCACCTGTCGCAATCTGTATAGCCTCTCACCACGAGATTATTTATCAATTTATCTTGATCAACTCGGTATACTTGGGGATCCAAACCAATAAAAAAGTTAATTTTTGAGAAAAATAATTCTGAAATTTCAATCATCCCTATGGTTTCTAAATCATCAGTACGTATTTCTTATTACTGTAAGCAAAACTTAGTGTCTTGAAGGTCTCAACTGATGCACATCATAAGCTACATATATGCGGGATAATAAACTAATGTAAGCATATGAATAAGTTGCATTGAGATCTGATGGTTTGACAAAGTCACGGAAAGCCGATACATTGTGTTTGATCTGACTGTAGACACGTAGAATCTTTCACATGGCTTGAATCATGTGGATTTCCTTAACCTCTTATCAGGACTATCACAGTAGAATAGATTAAAAAAATTTTAAAAAGACAAATCTTAATAGCTATAATTACGCTATAAGTATCAACTGTAACATACAACGAGAAAGTCGATTTTTAAAGCAGAATATCTTGAAGTATTTGCTTATATTTTGAGTCAGAGAGTCCTGAATACGTATAGCTTCTATGTGGGATGGGAGTTCGCACGATGGCTTGACCCTTAAGTTAGTTGGTCCAAAAATCGACCTACAACAGATTGTTCCCAAACTTCGGGGATCACTTAATAATATTGCTATACATTGATGGTTGAAATTTTGAAAATATCGCCCGTAACGTTTTCAAGATACTAAAGTTGGACTCTTTAACGTGGTGTTCCCGTTAATAAGCTTTCCCTGTGAAAAACAGATGTTAAAATCAATTGTTAAAAAATTGCTCAACGGATTTTGTCAAAAAAATAATATGTTACTTCAGATACCATTCGTAATGACGCATTCAAATATTAGATCATTTACCCGTGCCGTTTTTAAAACATCCTAATTTTTATGTAATTTTCAATGCTTTCAATGTATCTGTATTGTGCTATAATTTTCCTAATCTTTTTGACTTTCATCAAAATTTTATAGCATTTTTCGAGATTTCTGAGATTTACCAGTTTCTTGGGCTGTTTTGGTATGAATCCGTACCATCAATCAATTATTTATGCGATAAATCATTAAATAAACATCAATTTGAACAAGTATACATATATATCCGCACCAACTACCTTAAGACCAGCATCAACGATCTGGTGAAAGCTACTGATTACATGAAAGAGAAGAGAGAGAGAGAACAGCAAGGGTTTCCATCCAAAAAAAGTCTCGGTTGTGGTATACTGAAGAACGTCCAAGCAAAAAAATGTCGACAGCACCTGCTGCGTATGAAGAAAAAAAAAAAAAATGACAAGGCAACCGGTTCCCTCTATTTTTCACAGTTCTGATCTCTCCACACCTTGCGTGCACGTGCTGTGGTTATGTCATCTTTCTCTCTCTGCTATGCTAGTCGTCCTGATAACTGGACCATTTCTCGCGAGAGCACATCTTCCAGTGCGGATCACGATCGCTTACTGTCGCCTACCCATGCGTACAGTATACCGCTACAACTATGCTCGTACTAGTTGGAGGTATGAAAAAAGTGAGTACCGTAAGCAGTGGCGGGATTTAGTCTTTCGTTTTTCTGTGATTGTCTGGAGCATCCGTGGGACGTGCTTTGCAGTCCCTGGCGCTGCTGTACACGTGTCCACGCGCTGGAGGGTGGATAATTGTTATAGATTGGCCGGAAAAACATTGAATTACAATCGCTGCACGGTGCTTCCTGCACTTTCCTTGCCACTGGACGTTGTACGTATGATAGGAATATTTTTTAATGTCCAAAGAATTATTAAATCAGAGAAATAATAGACGTTACGCGGTGGTTTGTAGACGAACTTGTCGCAGTGTTGCTTGTTGAAAGTTTACACCAGTTTGTCTTAAGGTTTTCCAATTTAAAAGAGGAAAACTGACGGTGATATAATTAGGGATAGTTGTGATACAGTTTTTATGTAATAAACATCTTTATTAACATTTAAGGAAGTTTGAACAATTTTATGTCGTCAGACGTTAGATACTAATATGAATTAATTCTTGGGATCCATTAGCAAGTAGGAATATTTAGTCAATGTAGAGTTTTTGCGAAGCTGTATCATTCAATCCTTCTTTTGGTCAAATATTAAAAGATACATTTGGAAAAAAATTAAAACAGAGATAAAAAAAAAAAGATAAATTCTTTGGATAGAAAAATCAGGAGAAGACAAAGGGCCAAAGAGTAGAAAGCTTAAAGTTGGGATTTTCTCTTTCACTCGAGGCAATAGATACATTGATTGTGACGTTGTATTACTGTGCTCTAATGTGAGAACGGCCTGATCCGGATGATGCATATGTAAATCTTGTTAGCGCGCATAATATATACACTCGGCGCGTGTCAGTACTACTGGCTACCAGTCAGCGGCCCGTTTGTCGTGAGAGGGAAAAGTTGGATAGATGAACAGGACAAAGCGCACCGCACTATTACACTAAGAGAGAGAGAGAGAGAGAGAGAGATGAACGGAGAGAAGACGGCAACGGCGGGAGCTAACTAGCTGCCTGTCATCTTGGACCTCTCTCCTCTTTTTCTCGCCAACGCATCGCTCCGCTATAAATATGTACGGCTGAATCGCGCCAAGATGCCGGTTCAAGCTTGGAATTCCCTCTGTCTATGTCTGGCAGAGCTTAACCTCCTTTATCATAGCTTGACCTCCTTTTTTGTTCGCGAAAGATTACACGTTGAGATTCCTTGAACTTGACCGTTAGCTGTTGTTTTTTTTTGTGAGGAAGAATGTCATCAATTGAATAGTCACTTTTACGTTTTCTTATAGAAATTTAAGTTGATTACATCTGTGGAATGTTGTGATGTATGTGTATTTTGACGTAGATTTTGAGTACGCCTTGATAAAAAATTTATCTATTTGTACGTGAAGTACATCTCAAATTTTATGAGTAAACTGTCTGAAATTACTGTCAGATTCACATCATTAAAGTATCTGGCTAGCTGCTCTTCATCTGAAGTTGCGTAGAGCTAATGCCTGCGAAGTTACTCGTAAAATTTACAAAATGACAAAGTAATAAATATTGTCGTAAGAAAGCAACAGAACATTTCGTAGGCATGTAGTAGCAGTAGAATTATCAACAAAGACTTAATCAGTATGTACATATTTGATTGACATTAAACTTTGTTGAACATCAAAGCTCGGTTTTATTACTTTAGTAAAAATGGCACAACTTCAGTAAAGCACACACTGTCTGATAATTCGTTGTTCCATATTGGGACATATATATATATATATATATATGTATATACATACATATATTAGAAAACAACAGAGTGTGAATCTACCAATGTTAGAGTTTACCTTATACGATGAGACAATCAGAAGATATCTTTCATACTCTGCAGTTTGTGGATATATCTCAAAAGCGGCCATCGAATGATATTCTATTAGTCTCGAGCCAAATGCCAGGGTAACTTCGATTTTAAAATATGCAAAATTCTTCGTTAAATTATTGAGTAACTAACAAATAGGTTTAAAAGATAATAACAAGAATTTAATAAAAAAGTTACGAAAAGTAGAAAAAAATTCGAAGTTTTAGCGGTTTGTTAATAAAGATTTATCTAGATGATAAAGCAGCAGAGAATCAGGGGTGACGATAGCAAAAAACGAATAAATGATAACTCACTCGCTCAGTGAAGCGTAAGACATTGCTACGTAATGTTACGTCACTCGAAGTCTCTCTCGGCCATTAAACGAAGAGCGAAAATCATTGCGCATACATAGTTATAGACGACCTAGTGAGTCGATGACCTCGTGCATTCGCCTCCTCCATCCTTACATTTTTGCTTCAGTGCTTTTTTTAGCTTTACGCTCTCTTTTTTTGTGTTATTTTATAACACGACCTTCTCTTTTTTTTCACTATTTCATTCACTTCCTTAAATTTTCCAAATCAGGTATGATAGGTGGACGGAATTTATTCTTCTATAAGTATGCATCGTTATCTGTATCAACATAACGTTTTTTTAATAGGAAGTACGCCACTTTATTAAGTAATTAATTTGTGTCACTCCAACTATGATGAAATAAAATAAGCATCCGAGTGGCTTTATCATGATAGCACTGATCCTCTACGGTTGCCTTTCCAGGTGTAAACAGTCGTACTAGTAATCGACGTCGGAAGGAATAATAAAGAAAGAAACTCTGTAGCATAGGGCTGTAAGTTACATTTTTATATTATTACAATGTACCATCAATTGTTTCTTCATACACAATAATTCATGGACTTTCACTGGCAAGCTCGGGCAAGATTTTGCCTTGGATTCGTTGAAGAGTAAAAAGTGCTTGGTCTTATTGCGATGCTTGGTCTTATTGACCAAACTTGGCTCAACTTGGTACAACGGTAACGTAGGCCTAATTTGTCCCAACTTAAGTGATATTCCATCGGTACGTGGCTGTCCTAACTCTCGTTAGTACTTGCTGAATCATTGAAATCTGCACGAACGATATTTTCATCTCAGGAAGCTAGTGATCCAAGTTAGATAGCTGACTTACCACTCGGTTTCATCTTCCTCTCTCTCTCTCTTTCTGTTGCGTACATAAGATGAAAAGTTTTCCTGAAGGATTGAGGAAGAGAAACCTTGGAGATAAAGGTATAGAGGATACGAAAGGTCGAGGTGGAATTGGCAAGAAAGCGCTGCATACGTGTTATGTGGGTGCAATAGGGTTACTGCTGATGCTTGTGTGTGGGTATGGCATCCCTGAGAGGATACCGAAAATTATCGAGAGCTCTGATGGTGTGTACTTATGTATACAGCTATCACAGTGATTCGAAAGATAGAGGCAGAATGAGTCGGCAACACCTGCGCTGTGGTGGAAAAGAGCCGTCGAGACTGAGGAAGAGGAAAACAGAGAGCAGAATGGCACCAGAATTATCATCTCCTTCTCTCCTTTCAGAGTACGAGCGTACCTACTGCAAAAAAATTCGATACTGAATCAAATTTGTTTCAAGACGCATTTTGATCAATGCTGATTGCTTAATGCTTTTTCTCTTATATCTCTCAGTACAGCTGCAGCTTCACTGACTGAGATGTAAGCTGATACTTCTTTGCACCCTACAGCTAGCTGCTTTTTTAGGATAAGCTGATTAAACTTGTTTTCCAGCCGGCTCGTGGGAAAGTATACAGCGATCGAGTACTTTGCTCGTTAACTTTGTTTCGGCTGTTTCTTTTCAAAGTTGAAAAGGAGCATCATGGATTGATATAATATCGCTTTTGTATATTTTTCAATATCAATTTAGTTGGAAATAATTAGTTTTCTTGAAGTTGAAATCAATAGCTCAGCCGGTAATCATAGAAGCGAGCATAAAAGTACGAGTATCGTCATCGAATTTAAATATTAGTCCAATTCCAATAGCAAAAGAAGAAATGAGCAAACTGAACGATAGTATCAAATCATTTACTGAATCATCAAAAATCGAATCAAAGTGGAAAATAAATTACCATGGAATAAATAATTTTCAAATGCTTAAAGTGACTGCAATTATGTCCACGAAAACTGTGGGTGTTGGACGAGCAAGAGACAATGACACAAAGGAAGCACACGAGAGGAAAAAATAAGAAAAATATTACCGTATACGGTGAAGGCTTGATTTTAAATGAGAAAATAATTATTATCCGTAGCGTGATTCGATATCAAAACCAACGACCAACGTGAAAATGGATACCGAACTTTTTGTCACTATATTCTGTCCACCAATAGTTATCTGAACAGTACTACAATATTGTAACAGTAATAATAAATAAACTTGTGTTCATTAGCTCGGAAATATCAATGCATAGCCAAAAATTTGTCTATCATAAAATTTAAGAATTACTTTTATTACTGTTTAATGGATTTTTCGATTTAGTAAGAAATGCAAAAGAAGTATGACGAAGCACGACACTGGTGAATTGTCTTTTGCAATCGAAAGCAAAAAAGAACAGAAATCGCCCGCCAACGTTCGGCAGACCGTGAAAATAAATTTTACCGAAACCATCTATTAAATTTTTTCCTCCGTCTCATGCTCCAATTGCTATACGCTGCTGCAGGTTTTCGCTGCATCTGTGCCGTAAAATATTCAATACAAAATTCTTGGCAAGCTCCCTCTGACTTTTTATCTCCCGCTTTCTTTGCCGAAAAAAAGCAGCTACTCTTTTCGAGCTCACGTGCATCGGCAGAGCTAGCCGCGCTTTTGCTGATGCAGTGCAAACAGTTTTAAAACCAGAGCCAGAGTGAGCGGACGAAAATCAATCCAGCGTTCGTTTGTGTCGGGATAGCGAGTTCGTTGGTTTTCGCGCTAGAAACAAAAAGCCGATTTTCGTACTAGAATGAGAGAGAGGCCCTTCCCTTGGTTTTTAATGTTTAAAAAAATGGACATTCCTCCACTCTAACTTTTTATTATCCTTATACGCGAGGAGATCCGTTGGTATGTCGCAGCAATCTCACAGCAAGACGCTGTTCTCCCTCTTGCTCTCTCTCTTCTTGACCGTAACCATCAGCATCAGCCACTCTCCCCCTGTACGCGAGGAAATTTCTGAACCTCGTAATGATGTTGACCTGCTGTGTTCTTGGGTCTTTCCTTCTCTCATTCTTTGCGCCTCAAGGCATCGCAACGAGTTCTTTAATTGCGGCTGCGTGAGCTACTTCTCTTCTCTTCCCTTCTCTTTCGTCATGTGTTTCCCACACTATTTTTATCAAGGTATAGTGTTATCAGTATCAGATTGACCATCGGGTAGCAATAAAACCTAAAAAATTCTTAAATTTAAGCAGGTGAGTTTTCGATCAAATGGGCCTCTTGAACTGCGGTGTCACGTAAGAGCATACAAGTTTCTCA
>JAPYYV010014178.1:0-36631 GCA_030522625.1 Copidosoma aretas
ATCCCTGGTCAGTCACCAAACTTCGCCGTTATTTCTCATCTTTCAACTATTTCTCTGCCTCTATCTCTTACTTCCTGTTTCAACTTCTATAATGAGTCACAGCGGACACCGCTGGTACTCACGGGGAGGAGGTTTTTAGTCGGTAGGCACCCGTGATGATTAGCATCACGCAGTGTGATTGCACTGTACGCCAGGGTTAATCCGACACAACCTATACGGTAGCCATATGTGCACGTAGAGGCGTCTTTAGAAGATTTACCTCCTTCCCTCTATCAAAAAAAAAAAAAAAATAGATCCGACTCTATTCTCGAGAACACGAACACTTTAGAACTGTGCGACAATGGCAGGAAAATCGGCTGACAAGACTGAACGGGCGATAAACAAAATTTCGAAACGCCATTTCTTCGGAGAACGTTGCACCAACTCGAGCTTGATGCATAAATACCAATGTGTTTCATTAGATCTCAGAAAATGGACAAACGCAGATCTATGAATCACGAGAAATACCGATTTTTCGAGCGCCAAAACTATTTTGGCGCGCCAATATCTGAAAATCCAAAGTCATTCCAGATCGTGTTGTAAAACCCAGAAAATCATGAATCATGTTATGGTCAAGGTGATAAAAATGTGAAAAAAAAAGTTTCGTCCATAACACAGTACAGGTACGTATAAGATAATCGCAGCGGGAGAAAGAAGACAGAATTTCAATAATAGAAGATGACGTATTGATTGGTGGGCGTGTCTGGATAGAAAAGAGATGGATAGCACGAACGGAGCACGAAAGGAGCCGAGCTTCGGACACAAGTTTTACCAAGAAGCTACCCGGATAAACTGTCTTCCTCCCACCCTCTTTCTTTTGCTTGGTATTGGTGTTGTTTCGAGTAACAGTGTTACAATGGATTTTTGACGTATGAAGGTAAATACTGTGGTGATTATCTCCGTATCACCGCAAGAAAATGTTCCTTACCTTTTCCGTGATAGGCCGAGATGTGGTGGTGGGAGTGACGCGTGGGTGTCGCGCAGATTTTCTCCAATTAGGCGTCTGCGTGTATGTTTTTCTTTCTCGACAAAGATGTTTACCCCCTCTTGGTCTCTTGTTGCATATGTCTATAAATGGTGCATTTACTGTCCGGTAGTTCAGTTGTGCATCGAAATTTATGAAGCTACAAAGAAGTCGGCGACGACACCCAGTCCGACCAAAAATTGAGAGTCTTGAGGCAGACGGGAAAATCCACAGGGCCTCGCCGGAGTGCAGAGACTCCTACTGTTTAGCAGGTACTGGATTTTGAATTGACTTGGTTTATAATATTTAAGGAATGAAGAGTTTGCATTTAAAAATTTCGAAAGTCGGGTTTAGTGACTAGTAAACTTTAGTCCCTTCGGTGTCGTAGAGCAGAAGTGTCCAGTGAAGAGCGAGACTGGCTTTTTCTGACTATCTGCCGACGATACGTCCGTGCGTTTGTGGTTGGGCGTTTTATCGAATGAAAAGAGAAACACTCCGAAACCGTGAGTAATTTTATTTGCACTTTGTCCCTTGAGTATAGAAATATCGTTAATTTACTAGTAAAACGTTAAAACGTTTAGTCTATCCGAATGTGTGTTGCTGAAGTAGGAGAATTTTCAAAAAGAGAACATTGAACGTTGTTCGAGAGACTTTTTCGCGATTTGGAAGAGCCCCTTGTATTTTTAATGCAGATTGAAAAATGTTCGTAATTCAAGTTTAATACTTATAGGCATAAGGTATATTGATTGATGAAAATTTGAACAAAAAATTGCAAGTCTCGGCCTCAGTCTCAACTTTGGACTCGATTCGAAAAACATAATTTTGATTGAGCCTGCAATCGTTGTAACTTTTTATGACTGAATTTCATTGTGAACAGTATACGGAATACATTTCACTGATCAAAATCATGACGGATTTTTAAGTTACTTTGCGGGTGTAGAGTATTTTTTGCAAGTCTCCAAAAAGTCTCGCGCACATTTTATGTAGTTATATCTTGCTCGCGGACGTTGATGCATTCGATTAACGTCTTTCATTCGCGTATACCGCTGATTGATCGTTGAGTTACTTCCATCTTGTAATACGTCGATAGAGCGTAGGTGTACACATATAGATGTACAGACACACAGGAGTGACTGAACGATCAATGGATGACGTATGAATGAAAAATTCAAACCTCAAGCACTAACGATACGCTCTTAAAGGATCCCCTGCAAAAATGTTGTCCGACGTGATGCAGACTGTGCGCGTAATACACGAGCCAAGATGGTGTCCAAAATTATATCCGACACTTTCAGAGCGAGAGAATCGATCAACTACTCTCATCTCGCTGCAGCGGAGAAAGTCGAGCCAAAGTCGTCCCTCCCACTCTGCGGCTTGAATGAAATTTTAGACACCATCTTGGCTTACGTGCGTAGCGACAGTGAAGCTTTGGGCGGACAATCCTAATACTTGCAAGCCCGAGTATCGTGACAAAGCACGAAATCTAACTTTGAAGCAAACATGGCAGGCGAGCAAAACGAAAGTACGTAGATCAGAGGCTATACAGTCGTTCCGAACGCCGAATCAATTGGCAAGTAATGTGTAAATCGTAAATTTGAAAATGGGAATACCCTATTGAAAAGTAAAATGCAGGGAAATTTCGGACCCGGTTCGGTCACAGATAGGCACTAAATCGTCACGAGAGCTATATCCGTATGATGTAATAACAAAGTTGATGACAAAACTATCATGCAGACGTTACATCGTGTAGTTTTTTGTTTAATGTAGTCAAAGACTGAGAAGGAAATAAGACCTCAATGCGAAATTTATTTTGTTCACCGTTTTAATTTAGTTACAACAACAATATTATATGTTTGAAGATCACGAATTATTTTATTTTTAATTAATAGTATATTACGCACCAAGGGAAGACATTACGGCATTCTACCCCCGGGTGGTAAAAACCCCGGAGATAATGCTGCACTTTGTTTCCAAGTCAAGCATAAGATTTTTTTCACCATACTGCGACGGAAGTAGGAACTTTTCTCCCGCTTCGCGGGAAAAAAATTCCTCCTCCCGACGCAGGATTGATGAAAAATCGTATACGCACACGTTTGCCACCCTCGGCTTCGCCTCGGGTAGCAGAGCATTCTTTACTTTCCCTCCCTTGGTGCGTAATGTACTATTTTACATACATACTCTCCAACGTAAAAGTTCGAAAGTTCGCTTCAACTATACTCAGAGTAAAGTATTTTGCTATCCTCTGAGTGTTTTGCCACCCTTGCCTTCGGCTCTGGAGGTGATTTACCCGTAGATAATGTCAAAATACTTTCCGAATAAAAAACGAATGTGAATTTTAACGGCGAGGTAACGTTGCACGAGTCAAAGCCGAGGGTAGCAGCTCGGAGGCAGATGGTCTAAAAAATCTTACTGATACCACGAGAGTAAAAATCTCCATAATTGTCATGTTTACCTCTATGAAGACAATATTCGAGAGAAGTGAAACATTTTTCACTCCAAGTCCCGCGGTGTGTAATACACTATTGACATATCTAATACAATTTCATATTAGTGGCTATGGTGATCTTACATTATTAGCACAACATTAGATTACGTTAACACTTTTATCAGGTTAAAGTCAGAAGAATGAAACAAGGCATGGCCAGGTTTAACTTGGCCTTTGTCTAGTGTGACGTTTCAGTGGCTATGTTCGGGTGAGCGCCTGGCAGACGGCAAGCTTTAAGACCGACGGACCCGATATTTTACACAATGTCGTGTCATCGTTTCAAGAACACTTTACACCGATATTATATACCTAAGATGGCTCGAGCAGGTGATGCCACATGAAGTTGAAGACATAGCTCTGTTCACGACCTCCAATATACGAAATAAGTATCATTTGAACGAAATTTCAGGTCTAAATGATGTGTAGAAAAATTGTTGAAACATGAAATTGCATCGCAGATTGGTCGTGACTTTTTTTTTTTTCACTATCAATAAAAACTATTGAAATCTTACGTTGATCTATAGGTACTCTAGAGATAGTAAAATTTTGTTTGATCACTTGATTTTTGGAGCTTATGTTTTTTTTTAAATTTGTCACTATCCAAGAAATAAAACTGCCAAAATTATTTGCGGACATGAATATACGTTGTGGGTTTTTTGCAATTTATTTTTTGGACAGCTGCAACATAAAAATATGAGCCCTAACAGTCAAATAATAAGCTCTACTCATGTATGAAAGAATTATGTGAAAAATATAATATACAAGAACAATGCAATGCAAGAAATTACGGTTTTTTAAAAATTTCTAATACATTTTTACTCGTAAAAACAAAAACTATCAGAAACCTCATGCTTTCGACAGTATTCGATCATTTATTGGAAATAATGTACGAACAATAATGCAAGTATATTAACGAGTTGAACACAATAGTTCGCCGTGCAGAACTATGCCCCAAACTTAAAACGTCACTGTCTACTCAAGCCACGTTCGACGTATCGAAGCAATATAGACGTAAATTAGGTATTGTTTTGAAAAAAAATAACATAAAAATAAAAATGAGCAAATGGTTCATAATACCTTAATATGATGTGCATATGACAGCACTTATGGTAATTTAAAAAACATTACACTTAGAATTAGTAAAATTTTTGTTTTTCCATATTTATAATTACATACCGTACTCATGCAAGATACCGTATCTTAGATACAGTTAATAAAAACTTTAGTGTTTATAAACAATTGCTCATGTGTAATGTTGTTTTCGGAAAAAAAAACTTTCTTATGTTTATGCTAACTCTTGAATGTTTTCTTTACCCAATGCACAAGCTCTGCGGCGAATTTTTCACTCAATACTATACGGCAAAAATAAGCTAGTAAATTTATTTTACTATTACACTGAGAAGAAAAAACTACTATTTTAGTAAGGTATAACATTACAGAAACTGCACGGTTACCTCTACAGTAGCAAACCTTACAGAGTGTATAATGTGACGATACAGTTTCTGTAAGGTTCTCTGACAGTTTTAGTATAGAGCCTTGCAGAAACTGTAATGTTACAATATACTTTCTGTAAGGTTTGCTACTGTAGAGGTAACCGTGCAGTTTCTGCAATGCAGTTTCTGCAATGTTATACCATACTAAGACAGTAATTTTGTTTTCTCAGTGAAATATTTTTTATTATTGGCAATACTATTGTTATAATTATCTTTGACCCTATCGTTATTGTGACAAAATATCATTGATCGTTTCGGCATTCGGAGTCTCCAGCAGCGCGAGCCGTTGAACGCACCCGTACGCCATTGCTGTGCAACTACAGTTTTTTTCCGAGTAATAAATTTCGACTTTCATCGGAGTAAAAAACAATCCCTCCGTCCTCTGCCATTTTTCCAAAAGGCAAACTCGAGCCCGCGCTGCAGAGTCAAATTCCACAACCCCCGAAAGCCATCGCGCGTCGCTGTTCCCTCCGTTCGGACCTTTGTCATCGGGTGTTTTTTGCCCCTGCACTGTCCCTCAGCATCATTAAATCCAGCGCGCGATTTCCTATTATACACACGTATGCGATACATCACCGCGACGATCCCCGTGGATCTCGACTTATCGCGCGTACGCATACACTTAGCTGCCGGAAAGTCAGGCAACGGCCGAAAGTCAAGCCCGAGCGCGCCCCTGTGGGCCTGAGAAAAAAACCCCGAAAAATCTCCCGCTCTATCCGACAATGGCCAATGGTCCCTAATGACGGTCAAGAGAGAGAGAAAGGGGACTTGGCTGTGTACAGCAGCAGCAGCAGCAGCAGCAACTCCTTCGGCCCCATCCGTCCCTCTCCGGAGATCGGGAGAGCCATAAAAAGCTCGAAGGAACGAAATGGACCTTCCGAGAGAGAGAGAGGAGTCCCGCGCGTGCCCGTCGCAGGTCAGCGCCAATTAATACGCGGGCATACATAATACGGCGCGTCCATTTCAGCGCGCGTATATCCTGCACACAATGAGCGTGAGTATACTTATACGCACGGGCGAAAGGGCAGAGAGAGAGAGAGCGAGCGAGCGGAGAGTCAGGTAGACGTGTATATAATGGGTCGGACCCTCAGATTTGCATCTGCAGGAACATGCACACGAAACCGTCCGTCGGCCGCTTTTCCATTGTGCGTTCACGCGTGTGGACGCCCAGGATGACGCTTGCTACAATGATACACGGTGTGGAAGTAACGTTTTGTCCCTCGGTCCTTCGAAAGAGGGCTGAGGGGGGGGGGGGGGGAGAGGGTATATTAGGGTTTATAACTGTGTATAGGGAGGACGAGCTAAGGGGGGGTCCGTACGATATAATATTATGCATATGTATGTGTGTCTCTAGGTACATGCGTCGGGGCATTAACGTTTTGGGTTTTATTGCTCGTGAGATTTTGTTGTTCTAACGGCGGTAATGTTGCGTCAGTTGTGCGTGTTGTTGTATGCTCGGATGATGGGGGATCATTCGGTGTGGGATCGGTGCTTTTGTCTTTCCCTGTCTGCATGGGAATGTGCGCTATTATAAATACAAAAGAGGTGGCGTAACGCGTAGTCATGTATAAACGTTTTCCGATACTTTTGGATACACGATTCCAACGTTTTGGGAGGTACTATGTACGTTTTGCTCGGAACTAATGGGGGTTTGACCATGTAGATTAGAGGGCCGAGGACTTTCACAGTGTTGTTTCAAAATAAACGACTGCATGATAGTGCAATTACGGTACAGTTTATTGTAGCAGCTGTTCCGCGATAACATTTTTGTCAATTTTACACTTTTTTTTATTTAATTTTTTTTTCATTTCTGATTCACGTAATACACATCCAATTTGTCAATATTTTAACCACTAATAATGATAGGATACGATTCTTCAATATTTGTCTCGCTCATTGCAATCACATCATGATTAATATTTTACAAATGTTTTTTTTTTTTTTACAATCAAACGATGTGTTTGCCTCAATACTATGTTAAAAGACAAAACGCCAACTTACATATTCACCTCTTATACGAGGTACTTCAATTTAAGCTTTTTGAAAATATTTTTCTCACTTTTCATCTACATATTTTTCACTGAAATATTTTGGTACTATTTAACCTGATGAACCTCCATAAACGCCTTTAACGTCATTAATTTTTAATTTGTATTTCGTTTAACTTGAATTAGACACGTTTATTGAAAAATATGGCTTTTAATTACCGTTTGTATTTACCTGCTAACTTACACGCCAATTTACTGGTTTTTTCAGGCAGACCTTAGACGATTTCTCGGGGGTTGATCAAAACTCGATCCCCTTTTTTAATTTATTATTTAGTTACATTTTTGCACCTTCTCACACCGAAATTATCCAGGGTGACCAGAGTAGTCTCAACGGGTGCCCTGTGGCAAAGGGAAATTTGTATAAGGGTAAAACTTACACCCGCAGGTCCAGCCACTAGGCTTCAAACGAATACCAGTCAGAGTAAAATCTGGCAACATTTTCAAGTTCACCCAACTTTTGTACCACTTGACTTCATTATTACAACCTAAATATAAAACATAAGCATCACTCAATAGAGCTATACTCTCCAAAACTCTTTTTTTTTCTAAATTTTACCAACAGAAAGTTATAGAAAATTTTATTATTGGTGGTCCAAATGGCAAGAAAAGCATTGAAAACAGTTAAAACGTATTTGCCCCATTGGCTGATTATCATTTGATTGTTAAGGTCCATGGTATACATTGCTAAACAGTGTTTAAGCCCTACAAAGTACCCGATGACATTCACTGGTCAGGATTACACTCATGAACTGCCCTGTGTATCCCAATTAGTTAGAAAAATTCTCATTTGAGAGCGTACTTGTAAAAAAAATTAATTGTTTGGCTCATTACAATGCGAAGTTTTCATGGATTTGGTTAAATAGGTGAAAAAATACACATATTCCCATGAAAAAGAAGCCCTCAGTGCAGGCTAAAGCTAAAGAGGTACAGTGGTGCACTACAGTGATAATTAATTAGCTCCGATCACTATTTTGGGGTACTTTAATGGTTTTTCTTTGCTCGTTTATGGGTATCCCTATGAAGTAACAGCTTCTCAGTACATGGCACAATGCACAGCAGACAAAACCTGTACCTGTGAATGAGGTGTAAATACTGAGAAATAAGTAACGACGCCTTGAAGAAAATTGTTTTCTCTAGTGCAATTATAAAAAATTGTAATAATGCCGATAGTCGACGGCCATCAAATATAAGTACTTACACTGCTGACGCCAACAAATTACACAAGCCCATATTATACAAGTATAAGCAAATGTGCATGCTGCTGTTATACTTATGTATGAGCAACGCTAATACGGGTGTATAGGGTAAAGAGGGTGCAGCCTGCGTTCGGCGAGCATCCGTACTTAAATGTTTTCGGAGTCAACGCTTCTTTAGTGAGATAATAAGTAAGGGAACAACATACGCTGGGAAGATTGAAACTGTCGTAAGCGACGACGACACTTCAAAAGATGATGTGATGTACACACATACAATATAGATCATGAAAGCATCGAACAAATTGATGGCGGTGCGGATAATACTCACCCCAAGTAGATTGCGGTTTAGTTGTCCTTGGATAGGAGCATCCAACTGATCCAACAGCAATGGTGTGCAGAAGTATATATAAAGTTACAACTCGATTTGACTAATGCAGGAACATCGTAAGCAGGGAGGAAAATCATCATCAACCGGGGCTGCAAAATGAAAAATTCAACGAATGATAAACGGTCCTGATGCCCAAACTTTTCGAATCGTTGTTACACAGGTGTATGAGGTGTAGATAGATAGTTGCGGCCGCACCTGTCGATGATTTTTCCATGAAGTTCGAATCAAACAACAGCGCTCCGTCAATGGTATGTGTGTACCCTATACTAAGTACAAGGCTTCGACGAAGATGTTCATCAAAACTTGGTTAGCTTAGCCGCTTGCGCACCCATAACCGCACGTATCTATAAGAATCAATGGTAAATTGAAACAAAACAAACGTATCAACGGAAAGAGCCCGGACCCTTTGATACGCACTCGCAGCAGAGGAAGAGAAAAGGGGACGCATCGTGCAGCATCTTTTGCAGGAACGAGCAAGTGAATCAAGCAAAAGCCGGAGGAGAGATGCTGATACTCTATATCAAGTACATATATTTTACACAATAATTCAACGTATATATAGCGTCAAAAAAAGCGTCCGCAAAAGCATTCAGAAAAGATACAAACGTGGTTAGGGTGGGGAGAGAGCGCGGCAACTCTCTACAGTCTACACACTCTGCGCTTTTCCCCTCATTCCCCTTCGACGATCTGCCCTTCCCCCTCTCTCGCCGCGCGCTCTTCCGTTACACAGATATACAGCTGCGTGCTCACTTTACCTGCTCTGATGATGGCTGGGGCTTCTTTCTCTCTTGCTCATCGACTCCTGGCCGCTCTCGAGTCTCGCGCGCCCAACTGCGCGCAGGTGGGAGAGGAAGGCTGGGCTCGTGTCTGTGGAAGCATGAGCAGCAGCAGCCGAGAGACTCTCCTCTCGCATCGTCCGCGGAGCACACGGGAGCGAGAGAGAGAGAGAGCGCCAGCGGTCGGGTGGGGGGAGGCGCGGGGGAGAGCACATCAGTATAGAGAGAGAAATTGCGGAGCCGGACGCGGTCGGAGTTCGGAGTCGGGAGAGCAGCAGCAGCAGCGTGTGTACCTATACGCGGACCCACTCCTCACTTCTCCGCGGAGAGCCGGACCGTCGAGACGTGGACGCGTCGAGCAGCGCACCTGGGAGTCTGCCTCCGAGACGTTATCTCTCCGCGAGTGCTTGTTATTTCGGAGTCTCCGTCAACTGTACAGTACAGCAGTGTGTGCTTGTAATTTAATTTGTATAATACTTACACGGGCGCCAAGTACGTGCGTCAGCTAGTCATCGATATTTAGTTCATTTAAACGCGTGTTTGTTGTTGTTGTTATTGTTGTTGTTGTTGTTGTTGTTGTTGGTTTATTAAACGGACTGTATACGTGGAGACGAGCCCAGTACTGTGATCGAGATACATATCCCCACTGTGATCGTACTTATTTATTATTATCTCGTCGTTTTCCCTCGTGCCCCGCGCGGCGGAACTGTCATAGAATATTATAAGTATACAGCAGTTGTACGAGTTGATTACATGCAAAAACCGATCGTTCGAGTGCACCAGTAACAAAAGATAAAAACAGTGAGTGGATATTATGCCCGCAGCGGTATAGCGGGGCTTGGGGATGCAGCACACAGCAGCAGCGTCGTCTCCGGGACTTGATGCAACGGCGCCAATAACGACGACGCTCGGATGAGTGAGATCTGCGTCGCGGCACCACTGCCGAAAATCGGCATGGACTTTTCCATGAAAGGTAAATACTTGATAACAACCATGACAACAGATCGGGATCGCGGAAAGCTTGGTGTGTATGGATCGTTTCTATGAATCGAGGGCCGTTATCTCGCCGTATACAAGATGTATGGTATATATACAGTCGACTGAGTCACGCGCGGGGAGCTGCACTTGAATCCCGATCACAGAAATTCGTGCAGCGCGGCCCGGGAGAGAGAGAGTCACTCTTTCTCTCTCGTATTTTTTTTCTGGTGACCGGTGGACTGGAGCGCGAGAGTGAGATACCTACAAGTTGCTCTGACAAACGACTGCTGCTGCTGCGATGCGTCCGTCACCGGCGCGGGGTATAACCAAGAGGAGCTTCGCGAAAAAAAAAAACAAAAAAAAAAAAAGTCGAACAAACATATGATCGCTCAAATATTAGCTGCGAGTTTCCGGCGCGGAGGCAGCGGATCGATGATGACGGGGCGCTTTATCGGCTTCCCTCTCCTCCCGCGGCCGGGGCGCATCATCAAGTGTCCCGCGCGGATTATCCGCGCTCCGAGATTGCGCGCGACGGGCTGCTCACGTTCTCCGGTGTACCTGCAGGCTTTTTCGGCGAACGCCGAGGATTCGTCGTAAACGCTCTCTCCTCCGTCTCCGTTCGATGACCGTTGTATGGACGTGGTTACAGCCGAGGTTGCAGCGATTAGGAGCGGGTTCGCGTAACTTTTTTTTTCGCTCCTACAGTCGCGCGTGTACACCAACTTGCACGTAGTAATGATGCAAAAGTCGGATAGGCGGAGATCTCGTTTCACCGAACCTCAACTGCGGGTATACACACACGTACAGGTACTTGCACGCAACAATAATGGCAAAGAAGCTTGACCCATTTTTTCCCGCGCCTCCTCCCCCGTTCTCCGCGCCTTGCCCCGTTATTGTTATTATCTCGGCCGATTGTGCGCTGCTGCTGCGTTCCATTTTTCTCGCGACTCGCGTCTCCCATCATCTTTGCAATATTTTCTCAGCGTCGGCGCGCCGACTGTAAGTATACGCTCGACTCGCCTTCGATTTTTCCTGTTTTTACGAGCGCGGGGTTTTCCGCGCGGCCCATCGAGCAGGTACATTTTCAGTTTTACGACGCAGAGTGTGGAACAAAAATGATACGAGTCGGTTGGGGGAAAAAAAAAAAAAACAAATTCCGTTCCAACCTCGCGATGGTGTCTCGGTGACATTTAAAAATCTCACGACCGAAGAACAACAGTGTCGCGAGAACAGGAACGCGCCGGTTTCCCTTTGAACCCGAAACAGCGGCAACAACAATCACCGCAGCACCATCGAGCAGTCGTCGAGGACGAAAAACGCGGAGCGACAGGAAAAAACACGCACCGCGACCGCGCGCGCGCGGCCACGCCAATTTTTATCATCTCTCCCTCGTCGGTTATCCGCGGCCGGCGCGCGCGCGGACGTGATTGAGAAAAAACAACAACAAACACGCGGCTCCCGTCCGTCCCGCCGCGAGCGAATCTCCCCAAAGCCAGCAGCCACGATTTTGCGCAACAGCTCTCCGCTGATCGCTGACCCTCCTCCTCGGCGGCGGCGGCGGCGGCGACTCGGTAATTTTGTTCTTCTTCTCCGCGACAATGCCCGCGCGATCCGTGATCAACGGCAGGAAACGGCGGAGGAGCGATGGCGCGAAGAGGGAACGAAAAAAGAGACGCGCGCGCCCCACGATCCTGCGCGGACGAGGGAGAGACGAAACGCATCTCCGCGCGCACGCGGGACACGCTTGGTTTTTCTTGTTCTCTCTCCCTTTTTTTTTCCCCGTCCGCCCGCGCAGGTCCGTGCGCTGATTATTGGGGGGGCCGTTGATTTTACTTTTATCCGGGTGCGCGCGCGGCGTAACATTATCATCCCCCCCCCCCCCCCCCCCCCCCCCCCGGCCCCACGCGCCCCCGGCGGCGGCCTTCCCCCCCCCCCTCCCGCCCCCCCCCCCGCCCCCCGCCGGTTGGTTTGGGTGGATGTCAAAAGTTTGAAAAAAAAAGTAGCCTTCCTCTTCTGCGTTTTGTCAACCAGCCTACAACTGCACGCACACATTCGAATGTTGTAGCGTCGCTATCGCTCCCTTCTTGCATTTTCTCCTCCTCACCGTGACCTTCCCCCCCCCGAGAACCCCGGGACTCATCAGGGCCCGAGTAGGTATGTAACACAAGCGTAAGGTAGCTGGCTTCTCGAAAGAGATCTCTCTCTGTTGGCAAACACGATGGGCTATAAGTCTCCGTCGATCTCGCGCACGGTACCGATGTACACGCAGTCATCGAGTATATTATTGGGAATCTGTCTGCCGAGGGCACCCATACCAATAGACGCTAATCGACCGATGGAAGTTCGAAAACAACATCATCGGTTGTATATTTGGTGTACGGTTCCACGTACGTACAGCTCGATTCGGAGAGATATCGTGCATTCGTGCACACTCTGCGTGCGCGAGAGATGATGAGCAAGCTGTTGTTATAACGTCTGCAAGATTGCGCGACTCATCATCGGTTGTATATTTGCACGGTATACATTGGACGGAGATCGAGTCGATCGTCTCTTCTGTTTTTTTCGGCAATACAAATCGTATACGCGAGATAACGCGAGACACGCTGAGCATCGGGAGGAGAGGGGGGGGGGGGAAGAAAAAAAACAACGACGACGAGTCGCGGAGGGGAAGCGAGCGAGGCTCGTCGCAATAATTATTGTTGTTTTCATCCTTCGAGCGTCCGAGCAGAGACTCGTCGTTCAAACATCGGTTTCTCCGTACAGCGCGGCCATCCGGTTCCACTGAAACGAGAAAACGCATGGTATACAAGTATAAGTGCAGCGCGATGAAGAGTAGCAAGAGCATCAGCGATGGCTTCGCGAAAAACGCCGCGTACTTGTATACAACATACGCTCATCTGCACACATCGGGCATCGATTCGCGCGTAACAACGGTTTTTGAAATTCGGTATAATCATCCCCACCATCAACAGCTGGCCAACTTCTCTGTCCATCTCTCTGCACGGATGGATGATTCAATTTCAAAAATGACTGTACCCGGTGGAGACCAACCGGGGGGGGGGGGGCACAAGCCATTATTCAGCTTCATCCTCTCGCAATGTCCATTTGATAACAACTCTGAACTCATTAGTGACGGTACATACGCGTCACCTATACCTATACTCAGGCGAATATTTACTAATGAGATGACGACACTCGTGTTAATCTCTGTTAATCCCCTATCGCTCTCTTCCCGTGACCATACGCGCATCTTATTATATTATTGACGACGAAAATTGCTCAACGTTCGGCAACAACCGGAAACGATACTGAGAGCAGCAGCAGCATTGCTCATATATATATGTACTTTGAAAAGCCAGAGCACACCGAGACTTGAATACATACACCTGATTCGACAAACCCGCTCTCTCGTACAAGTATATTATACACCAGATCAGTCACGCCTGCCTTGACGACGACGACGACGACCCCATATCGGAGATCCGGTCCACGGGTGTAGCTCTCTCTCAGGGGTGTCGCGCGAGAAACTCGTCCGTCCGGACCGCGCGCCCGCCGTGCGGTGGTTCGCATCCGTCTCTCCACTCGCGTGAGTACATTATATTTTTGTCGGAGGAACACGCGCGCAATTATGTTACAACCCGTTTTTGCGCTCTCCCGGTCTATCACACGTACACCTTGTTGTTGTTCCTGTATACACCACGCGCAACCTGCACCAGCGCACCAGCCGCGCCGCAAGATCTTCTTTCCGGAATCGTCGCGCGCCCCTTCCCTGCTGAACCTGCAGCGGCGGTGTTAGCATCAGCCCCCCCCCCCCCCCCATTTCATTTCTTCCCTTTTGCGATTGATCAGGCCACGCCGCATTTGTTCCTCGCGTTTCGTTTGCAAACGTCGCGTTGACTAAAGTTTGGAGGACTGCCGAGATGGCTGTATCAAACAGCTGATACGTCCTGGCGGTAACATCCGCGTGCTTATTAGGATAATACTTTGTTAATGTCGGTGATCTCGGTATTCTGTGAATTATTCGCGCACACGGAAGCAGTCGTCGGTCGTGCCATCGAACGAAACTGGGAATTTCGAAACCCGATCTATGCGTCCGCGACGGAGCGTCTTTTGTCCCTCCTCTCCCCCGCGACACTCTCTTTTTGTTCCCTTCCGGTGCACCGTTCCCCGCGGGGGATCATCGCTCATCGCGGCGCGCAAACAAAACGTAAGTATACGCGCAAGCAGCATTATCGCGTCGCTGCCGGCTGCTCGGTCACCCATCACCTTCGACGTTACATATACATGTATATACTTTCATCTCGTCGCTCTGCTCCTTCTTTTCTACAAACGTGTGTATGACACATGCGCGCGTGTGTGTGTACATGAGTGTACTACAGTGCGTGCGTGTGTGTCCCAAATCTCTACTCGAAAACGCGAAGAGCGATGAGTAATGTAGATCCGTCATCAGGCCCGTTTGGCTCTGCGACCGCGTGCATACGTAATGTATTCGTAATGTATATTTACCTAAACTCGAGCACCTGTACTCTCCATACGTAAGATCTCTCAGTCCGTTCGCTCATATTCGTACATTAACTTACCTTTGTACAATACATACACGCGCAAATACTATGTAAGTACGCATGCAGCTTGGGTTCGGGGAGAAACGCGGATTCGCGCGCGCGTGGTATCATCACGCGGCGAAAACGCGCAATTACCGTCCGATCGATAATATCGACAATCCGCTGCACGCATTGTGATAATGATAGTATAAGATGCGAGCGTGACTGACTAAAAAGTACTTGTATCCGTGATTCAGGGATGCATGCAAAAATAATAAAACGTATGTGTAAAGCTTGTCTCTCGTGCACAGCGCATGCACTGCATCGTCGCTGTATTATATCTACATAACTTGCATTGACAATCGTCGTGCTTATTACCACACACGCACGCACACACATCCAGTCCATGTACTGTACGCAGTTGGTTCTCGTGGCCTCGATGCACTCTCCATTATACCCACACGACGTGTACACGATGATAAAAACATAATACAACAGCTTCGTGGTCACCGTACAACGTAGAAGCACCAGCAGCAGCAGCAGCAGCATCGACTCGGACGATCTACTGATGTCTCGCGCTATATTATCATTCTCTCTCTCTCTCTCTCTTTACCGCGAATCAAGCTCTTCTATAGAACGGGACCAAGTACAATACGTTAGAACTGCTCGGGCCAACTCGCTCGGGCCACGTAAGTCCGCCCGTCCGTCATGCATTATACCCCCCGCCGCCGCGACTTTTCTATTTTTCCCTCGTGCTCCGCCGACCCACCCCTGCGCGCCCTCTCTTCCAGAGTTTATGTATATATTCGTGCCAAAGTACCCTCCGGCCAACTTTTCCCGCTCACCGCGGCTGCACCGGTGCCTGCACTGCGCGCTGACCTTTCGCGCGTTCGGCCGTACGCGCCACGTGTCTTTATATTGTATATTTACCTTGTACGACCGCGGTGCGGTATTAATCTCATCGTCTCGTTCGTCTCCTCCCTTTGGCTCCTCTCGTCAGCATCACCCGCGTGTATCGTTACATATACACGCGAGTTCGCTGCTATTTTTATCAAAACTCCAAACTGACCTGTAATCACCACACGTGAAATCGAATCGAACCACGCGCTTTTTTGGGGGGGGGGGGGGGGGGACAAAACGCCTCGGCGCGAGGGTCCGGTCCGGGCGGTGGTGGTGGGGGGTGGGGCGGGCGAGTAAAAATTCAAGATTCACACGCTCTGTTAGGCCCGGGCAAACAGAAGAATTATAAATATCCGACGCGAGATAAGGCTCCGTCCTGCCGATCGGCCCGAGATTATTCTTCCTCGCACCATCGCGGGCGTTGCAAATCTCGGCGCATACATTAATCAAACGGACGCAAGACCGACGAGCGTAATTATGCATGAGAAGGAAAAAAAAAAGCAAGCCAACTCTCTCTCGACTTTACCCTTTTCTGTATGCATAAAAGTTTCCTTCCGAAACTCCCCCCCGGATCTCGTTCATATTTGATAAACCTGCCGTCAGTTTTCCTTCGCGCTAACGTATTCCCTTTGCCCCCTCCACCCCTTTCCCCACGCGAGAGAGACGCGTACAATGGTACAACAGGGAACGATCAAAGACGCGCTCCGCATGATGCACTACGGGTACTTGTACAGTTTTCCAAGCTCCCTCTCGCAATAGAAGTGTACGCATAATATACAGACACAAACGCGCGCGGGGGCTGTAAGATCAAAGTTTGTTTTTCCGTCGCGCCTCTCCGCAACCTGCACGCGCGGGGCGATCATTACCGTTTCATCGATGTTAAAGTGCCGCGTATCTAGAGGTGCTCGCTCGCTCGTGCTTATTACACGCTCTGGCTTTTTAATAGTTGAAACGATCGAGCGCCCGATTCGCACCTGTGTCCCTCTGTATCTGTACTCTCTTCTCTACATATTCACGCATGCGCGCGCCAAAAAGTTGCCGGACGAGTCGTGTTGTATATCATACACAGCTCGTCATGTAGAAGGGGGGTGGGTGTTTTTTTTCTTCCGAAAAATCAAAATTCCGAATCGGTCGTTTTGAGGAATAGTGAGATCAAGAACGTAATACAATTAAATATGTCATTCAAGTATGATTTAATGAAGAAAATAGCGTCGAAGAATTATACATGTCCGATATTTTTTTTACACGACATATTTAATGAACTTCACTCATTTCGGGGGGCAATCGAGAGAGAGAGAGAGAGAGAGAGCCGTACTCGAGGGCAAAATTGTTCTTCCCTCGGTCCTACCCTCCTTTCAACGTCGGGCGCATAAAAGAGAGCCGCTACTGTACAGGTAAATAACGATCCCTGTACAGTATAGCCTCCGTATATTTAACACGCAGAGAGGTAGAGCGGGCAAAAAAATAAAACAGACGTGTATGCGTATGTGCATATATGCGCGACCATCAAAAGAGGGTGGCTGCTGCTGTTGCAGGAAGGACACGAGTCAGAAAGAACGCATACACGATTCGCCCGTTCTATTGTACGCGCAGCGAGCAGCGGAGGGTAATATTCGCGCGTATCCGGAGGGTTATGCGTGTGTGCATGAAATGTACAAGGGAGGACGAGCGGACACGGCCGGCCGAGTCCAAGGTTGTCAGGGGTTACAGCTCTCGGAAAACAATCGGCTGTGCAGCACCGCGCGCGCCATCTTTCCCCTCTGCTCCCCCTTTTTTCTCTCCATCTCTCTCTCTGGGCAGCCCCGCAGATGTGTGGGAGAGGACAGCGTGGGTGTGTTTCCGGGGGCGGGGGGGGGGGGGGGGGGGGGGGGGGGGCCGGACGCGCGCGCGCCCGCGGTTGGGTGGGGGCCGAGGGGGGGAGCCCGGTGGCGGGGGCAACTGGGGGGGGGGGGCCGGACGCGCGCGCGCCCGCGTTTGTGTGTGCGCCAAGGGGAGAAGCTCGTTGTCAGTGGCAACGCGAAGCGGGGGTTCTCTGTTACATGTATGTGCAGCTGATACGCGTGTGCGCGGCTCCTCCGCAAGAATTGCTGCTGCAGAGCAATTGTACCGAGGAAACTTGGGAGAGTGTAAGTATAAGTGGCTCGGCTTCTGCAGGGGTTAGCTGGGGCTGTTTGTCGTGGGTGTTGCGAGTCTGTAGGAACTTAGTCCTCCGTCTTTGAAATTTTCTGCGCTGAGAGGAAAATTGAGTATAGTCTGAGTATATTTTGAACATCGTCATCAGCAGAACGTAATTTAAAATTTGATCGTTATCGATGTGTATCCAACTAACGATCAAACCAGCAAGCACTCGTAATTCGCCCATAATTTATTCTTCTTCCCTCGCAAATCCCCCAGCATGCGTCGACAGAGGTATACCCACCGAGCTATACGAAAATAGGGGAATCCCCCGTTCCGAGTGCACATATACATATATATATATATATATATCCACCCCCGATGGTAACAATAATGCAGCACCATCTCGGCTGGATCTGCATCGCACTGCAGCAGCACTATACCGTACTCGTAATAATAACCGATGCGCGCGCAGCGCCACTCTCGTTGTTCCTCGCTTATCCAGCGGAAGCTGCTGATTGGCGGCGGGGCGGACACGTCCTTTCCTGAAACTCCTCTTCTCGCGGAAGATCGACCGGGAGAAGGGCCGGGAGCCGCTCAGCCAATGGCCGGCCTCCGCTAAGCTACGCCCACCCTCTCTCTCTCTCTCTCTCTCGCTCTGTCCCTCGTTCGCTCTGCCGCCGCTGCAGCATCCATGATATTACATGCTGGCGAGAGTGTATCAGCGGATGATGCGTGGTCGATTTTTTACAATTATAGTAGGCTGCTGCTATCTTGTATATATCCTTGAACAACCGCGACCGCACATATTCCAGTCACGCACGCGCTGCACGTACTGCTCAGCGAGTGATGCACCTGCAGATTTTATCGTATTTTAATTCATTATTATTATTGTTATTAATTTTTGTCATTTTTCATCGTATTTATTTGTTTCTCTTCTATGACCCTTACACGCGATTATTTCATTTAATTATTTGAATAAAGTCACAGTCACAATTTTATTTTTTATCCATGTCCAACCGTATGGTCTGAACACGTGCCCAATATATAACCGCGTATTTTAATGTTCATTCGCTGGTGGGCTAAAATGGACCAAGAACCCCGAGTTCCGATAAATCACTCGCCATGATATGTTGCACAGAAACGTTTTACGTGCTCTTTTGTACATGGCGTAAAATTTGACAAATTAAGAGTTTTCAATCATCCAAGCATACTCTCGACGAATACAAGCATAAATGATCATTTTCGAATACTGAAAGATATACAAGGTATAACCTGCAGCAACAAACTTTACACGCAATTTATTTTGCTGCATCGCTGGGTTAAGCCTGTAAGTAGGTACACCGACACGCGAGGTGTTTTTTATTCCGATGTCTCCCCCAAATCGACAATGAACAATGACAATACGCGATCGTTCATCCGTCGACGGCCCCCCAAAAAGATGTATCGGCCCGGTCGGCGCGCACTCGAGAGCGGATAACGGAGCTCGCGAGCGGCAGCGACGACGAGGAGAGGGATCCCTTCTCTTTCTCGTACAAATCGCCGTGCACGCGTTATTGCGCGTGCACGCACCGCACGGGCGCACCGCGGAGAGATCGATAATGGTGAAGCGCCAGGGGGAGGAAAGGGAGGGGGAAGCCGCGTCGCGGTTCGCGGAAATTTTCGGATGACGCTCCGCTTCTCTTCTGTTGTGCGGAGAGAGCGAGAGAGCGCGATCGACTGCCGAGCATTGCTTTTTTCTTCTTTTCCCCGTCCGATGTGCCGTCTGTCGGTGCACGCACGAGGAAAACGCGTACATCGCCCGCGCGATTTTCGCTCAGCGAGGCGCACGATGCCGTTCAATGTTGTGAGTAATAAGTTTATAGTATCGGGAAGATCAATTTTTCCTCTCGCGGAGAACTAGTCGCGTGATTTCTTTTTTTTTTTTTTTTTTTCTTTGCTCTGGGCTATTTCGAGCTCGTCGTTCCGTGATAATACTTCGTACGTACAGAGGCGTACACTCGAGTCGGGAAAGGAGAAGAGGGGGTTCATCCGCAGCCCTGCCCGCTGTTGTATGGATCTCAAAAGTGGGCCGATCACTCGGATCGCGATCGGCTGCGGATAAGCTCGGCCCAAATATACTTTTCGTCCCGACGAGAAGATGTTGTGCATTGAAAGGAAAAAAAAACCCGATATAGATTACAATGTGCGCGTGTGTATACATATACGTACAGAGGGAGAGAGAAACCGCGGACGATAACCGAGTGTCGTTCAAAGATTTTACGGGAAGGAGAAAAAACAACCTATCCCACCCGCTCGTGTATATGTACACAAGTATAGATCAGGCACATGACGCGCGCGTGTGTTGTATGCACAAACGAGTGTATAAAACGTAAGATCAATCAGCGCTAAAAAGAGCAACTCTAAATATAATAACGTGTATACACAAATATTACACACTCGTTGGGAGGCGGGAGGGAGGGATAGAGATAGAGCGCGCCTCCAACGACCGCTTCCCGGAAAATCGCTCGATCGATCGATCTCTCCCCCCCGCCCCTGTATATGCATCGAGAGCGCGCGCCCCCACCTACATATTATTATCATCATTATCTTACACCTGTGCAGCAGCAGCAGCAGCACGAGCACGTCACACTAGCCGCGGATCGGCCGTGAACCAGAAGAGTATACATAGACGTCGGCCCGATGCGCCTTCTATATATATATTATACATGTATATCGTTTGAACGCTCGCGCGCGCGCCGGCGCGACGAGAAAGAGAACACCTGAACACGTCAACGCGTTACATGTATGTGGGGTATAATCCGCGCGCATGCATGATGTACTATTGTTTATATATACTGTACATTGGTATGCGTAAGTAACGTTCACCCGCTCTGCATCGAACTTTTCATACGCACAGGATACGTATGCATTTCTACAAGTACAGCTGCTGCAGTTCAGCCTCCTTTTCTCTCTTTCTCCTTACCATTCGAACGAGGCTGCGTCGCAGACCGAACTATCAGCGAAAGGGAGAGAGTTTCTGCGGTCGCGAACTTTTTCCTCCGATACAAGCCGTAGACCCCACATTGCTCGCGAGAGAGGGAGGGGGAGGGGGAAAAAAGGTCGGCAACTTTTTTTTCGTCAACGCCGCGCTCGCGCGAATAAATATTTACCCTGCACGACGATAATGCACGTATAGTACACCAGGGCGACCGATGTACACAGTTATCACGTACAAAAAGGAGAGACCGAAACCGATCGCTCTCCTCTTGTGCTGGGGGAAAAAAAAAAACAAAAAAACAACAAAACAGGAGGCAGAGTAAAAAAATCCCCGGTGGATGTATTGTTCAAGTTCGCGTGTGTCTTTCCACATTTATTATATTACAGTTTGTATACACGCGCACAGTCGACCGAGAGCGCCGCGAGAGCGAGCATAATTGTCTGCACAATAGCCCAGTTACCCCCCTCCGAGAGCCGGACTGTAACATCCAGTGGCGCATACATCCCATATACATCGGACGGGCATCATCGTCATCATCATCATCTTTTATCGATACTCCCTCTCTCTGCTTCCCGATCAACATTGTCAATTTTATCGTGCCACAAATACTTACGGTCCTCCTTCTCTCCTCTTCTGCATGCTCGCACACTTTTTCGAGAGAGAATTCCCTCGCGGTGTTAAACTACAAACATACGTTATTGTACACGCGCGAGCGACGCGGTGAATCGTCGCTATATTTATCATAAGTACATAGGTATATCATCGCTACTTTTTCTTCGTCTTCTCGGTTTTTTTTTCTCGCCCATCGTCCGCGGCCGCTATCGTTATTCGTTCTCTGCGGTCCGGCCGTGCTGTCTCTCTCTCTCTCTCTTTTCGCTGTATCTCTAATAAGTGAGTATGTTATCATTATATGGTCGCGCTCTTTTATCATCGCGGGCCAGCTTCGTTATTCGTCGGAAAAGGGGATAACGATGTACAGGTCCATCGGGTCCACGTCTGTCCCCATTGTGTATACGGATGTCAGATTTATTTGTTGTAAGAAAGCAAAGCTCTCTCTCTCTCTCTATTATTCAAGAGATGACCGGAGCTTTCCTATCAAGTACATTTCATTCTGCGCGTGTTTTTCAAAAATTCCCCGGAAAAAACGGACACGCACAACGCACATACAATATACCGTTGTACGATACACATCACGCGAACTAGCACAATATGATGTATATTACACACACGCGTCAGATCTATGATGTATAATATGTGGAGATGATGACAATATAGAGTCAGGTGTGCCCATCATACACGCATCGGAGAGGAGAGAAGAGAGTCGGAAGAATAACAAAAGAAGCAAAAGAAAAAGAGGAAAAAAAAAAAAAAAAAAGAGCATCCCGGCGGTCCCCCCACCCCCCCCACACCCCCCACTCCTTTATTTCTCCCCACCCCCCGTCCCCCCCGCTATATATACATGTGATACACGCTGCGCGTGCTTGCCATCCTCCGACCGATAACAATACTCACATTTTATAAGCACATCGGCTCGCACGGCTTTCTCTCTCTCTCTTATCGTCGTCGCTGTGTGGTGCATCGGGCGATCACGCTCATTCCGAGATAAACCCTTCTCTTTTTCTTCTCCCAACGTCTGCCGCCGCCGCAGTGCTGCACCTATATTATACGCGTACAATGTCGAGCTCGCGCTCTGTATCCACGTTACGAGAGGACGGAAGGAAAAACACACGATGTGTGTATTATAATGTAGCAACTCCCCGCCATCAATCTCCTCTCGCTCGCCGATGGGAGGCTCACGAGAGAGAATATTATAAATGCGTGATACAAAATTTGACTCGCGGTATACGCAGGAGACAAGGGAGTTTCGGAAGAAGGAGCCGCACCGCAGACATCCGGCTACGGTGGGATCGGATGCTGCTTGCGGTTCGGCTCCTCTCTCTCTCTCTCTCTCTCTCGTATCGCGCTCCCGTGCGCTTACTTCACGTATCACATGTTTCGTGAACACGCATGATGATGATGATACACGTACATACCGGCCGAACTCACCACACACGCGCGCGCATACACCCAAAGATCCTGGAATGATCATTTTTCGATGCACGCAAAGAGAGGGTGCAAAGAATGCACGAATGATCTTACGATTCACCGCGAGTTGACTGCAAAAAGACGGACCAAAAGTAACACCGCTCCTCGCGCTCTTGTCTGTTCCAGTGACAGCGGAGACCGGTCCTGATCACCATCGCGGCGACAGCAGCCACCACCACCAGCAGCACCTGCAGTCGGACGTTGCATCAGCCACGGTGAGCCCTGCCCCCGCGCATCATCACCTTGAAATCGTGTCTCTCTCCCCTGCACCCTCTGCCGCAAAAGCCGTTGTTATCTTTCCGCGATCGCCGCCTCGTATACAGTCCCGGAGATAAGATCGGCGCCTTTTTTTTTTTTTTTTTCGCTTCGCGACGCGCTCCCTTCGATCTCCCGAGATGATGCCTGGAGGAAAAAACAACGACGTCCTCTCCTCCGAGTATCGAGAGCAAAATGTATAATATCATCTAACGCACGTCCGTCCCCTCACTCTAGCTCCGTTTCAAGCTCGAACAGGCCGTCGACGACCAGCAGCCGGAAACAACCAGCGGCAGCTACGCGTGCCCGGCCTGCCCGGCCGTTCTGTCGAGCCCGCGCGAGCTGACGAACCACCTGCGGGGCCACAACTCGCCGCACCGCGTCAGCAGCACCAGCAGCACCGGCACCACAGCTGCGACGACGACGACCGGCGCCACCTCGGACGGGGGCAGCGGGGCCGAGGACGCCGACTACGTCTGCGGCGTCTGCCACAAGCAGCTCAGCTCGGCGAGCTCGCTCGACCGCCACGTTCTCGTGCACTCGGGCGAGCGGCCCTTTCGTTGCGGCCGCTGCGACATGTCCTTCACGACCAACGGCAACATGAATCGGCACGCCCGCACGGCCCACGGCTCCTCGTCCCTCTCGCCCTCCGAGATCGGCTGTCACAGTTGCACCGACTCCGGGGGCAACGACGACAGCGGCAACGAGCGACAGCCCCTGACATTCAACGGCTGCGCGGCCCTCGACGCGTACAACAACAACGAGACGGGCGACAAGAAGCGCAAGCGCTACAGGCTGGCCGATGACAATTATCACCATTACCGCGTCAACGACGACGACGAGGACGCCGAGGACGAGGACATGGGCATGGACGTGGACGTGGAGGAGGAGGAGGAGGAGGAGTCGAGGAGAAAGCGCAAGCCGGCCCACTACTACGGTAGCCGACGCTCCGTCGTTGGATTCGCCGATCTCGTCCACACGGACTTCTCGTGCGGTAATTTTCCGCGAATAGCGCGCTACGAGTGCGAGAGGACCCTCCACAGGCCGGCCTCGAACGAGCTGTCCAGGTACATGTGCGCCAATTGCCCGAGGGCCTTTCCCTGCCGCTCGGCCCTCGACGACCACGAGACGGATTGTCTGCGGTCCACCTCCTCCTCGTCCCCGTCGCCGGACAAGCGCTCCTCCTCCGCCGCCGCCGCCGCCGCCGCCGCCGCCTCCGCGACCTACGCGCAGTGCCGAAGCACCAACAACGGCCAGGAGGACTTTTTCGCCATGCTGAATCTGCGGAACAGGTCCGCGGCAGCCAGCCTCGCCGCGGCGGCCGAGAGTCACAACAACAACAACAACAACTGCCAGGGCGAGCTGGCCGACATACAGAGCATACTCAACGTCACGGCCCACGGCTCGAGTATACTGCAGTTGCGCAACAAGGCCGGGACGCCCGACAATTGTCCGGTCAGACAGCGCGCCTCGTCCCAGGCCTCGGGCTCCTCGGGCTCGTCGAGCACGCCCCATCACTCGGCCGCGTCGGCCGCGGACCACAGCGGCGGCCTGGAGGAGGAGGACCAGGACGCCTTCGCCGCCGAGTTTCGCAAGATGAAGCTCAAGGGCGAGTTTCCCTGTCGGCTCTGCGCGAGCATATTCCCGAATTTGCGCGCCCTCAAGGGCCACAGTCGGGTTCACGTCAACACGATACCCGGCAAGCCGTTTCCCTGCAACGTATGCACGTACGAGTGCATCGACAAGAACGCCCTGATGAAGCACATGAAGTCGCACAACGGGCCGAGGCCGTACGAGTGCTCGTTGTGCGGCTACGCCTTCACGACCAAGGCCAATTGCGAGAGACACGTGAGAAACAGGCACGGGAAACTGAGCCGCGAGGAGATCAAGGGCGTCCTGATCTATCATCCGAGCGAGGACTCGGCCAACGATCCGCCGATCGCCGAGCCGATCGCCTCCTCCTCCTCCTCCTACTCGCCCCGGGCTAGCAGCAGCGCCGCCGCGACCGCCGTTAGTCACCACCACCACCACCACCACCACGTTCGGGACGAGGTGCGCAAGTCCCTGGTGTACCAGGTAGAGGCCGAAGATCTTTTGCAGCAGCCGCCCGTCGTGGCGGTGTACAATAGCCACGTCGAGGTCTTTCAGAGGCCGTCGCCGAGCGCGCAGCAGCCCCTAGAGCTGACCTACGGCAGGGCCGACGAGCTGCGCCGGCATAACAACATTGACGAGGAGAACAACGGCGGCGATGACGACGACGAGGACGACGAGGACGAGGACGACACGGATTCGACTCTGTCTGACGGTAGTCTGGTGAAGCGCGACGGCAGCGGTAGTCCCCGGGCGCTCGAGAACGGCTCCGCCGAGCCCCTCGATCTCACGGTGGACCACGCCGTCCTGGACCTCAGCCAGAAGAGCTCCCCGAGCGCGGCCGAGAGGCCGAAGAACAGCAACGCCAGCACCAACACCAGCGCCACAATCACAATACCCGAGGACAACAACAACACGAGCATCAAACAGCAGCGCCACGAGGAAGCCATAATGTACGGTTCGCACAAACAGCAACAACAACAACAACAACAACAACAACAACAACAACAACAGCAGCAGCAGCAAGAGTTGCTGCTCGCCCAGGCGTACATGAAGGCCAACCAGATGACGGCCCAGCCGGCCCTGCTCGAGAGCCTCTACCCGGGCGCCCAGCTGGCCTACCCGAACGCCTTCGCGGCCTTCCCGAGCGCCGGGGGCCTGCTCCAGCCGTTCGGCGGACTCTTTAGCCCCCACCCGCACCACCAGCTCTTCGCCGGCCACGCGCCGGACATGACGATCAACGGGCCCCTCTACAAGGAGCTCGTCCGCGGTCTGCGCACCAGCGGGGGCAGTCTGGTCGAGTCGCCCGGGGCGAGCATCGGCACCGGCAGCAGTTACCCGCCCTCGTCGGCGGCAACGGCGGTCGTCGCTACGGCCGGCCCCACTCCCAGCACGAGCACGAGCAACGGCGGTGGCTGCGGGACCGGCAACAAGCCCTCGACCTTATCCTCGACCGCGATCACCACCACCACCACCACCACCCCCTCCTCCTCGTCGTCGGCGAAGCTCGTCATGAAGAACGGGATGCTGATGCCGAAGCAGAAGCAGCGTCGCTACCGGACCGAGCGGCCCTTCAGGTGCGAGCACTGCGGCCACGGGTTCACGCTGCGCAGCAACATGGAGCGCCACGTGAAGCAGCAGCACCCGCAGTACTGGTCACAGAAGCCCAGGGGCACGCACTCGACCCGCGGTAGGCCGCCGGCCAATCATCATCATCAACAGCACAATCACCACCAGCCGCCCACCTTGCTGCAGAGCCTGAGACAGCCACCGGCGAGGCAGCTGATGTACCAGCCGTATCACGCGGGGGTGCACCGAACAGAGGTGAGCATCTGCAAAGTTTATAGTAAAGTAGTCTATACATATTTGAATCAAAGTCGAACGCTTACAATATTTTGCTTGGGAGAACCTTAGTTATTCAATAAAAAAACCTTCAAGTACTAACTGAGACCATCTCTCTCTCTCTCTCTCTCTCTCTCTCTCTCTCTCTCTCCCCAGCATCAGGCGCCTGTTAGCCAGGACGTCCCGGAAAGGCTCCCGACCATATCCCCGCAGGTGAAATTTGCCATCCTCGCGCAGCAGCACAAGGCCATCGGCATAAAGACCGAGGAGAACGAGTCCGCCGAGCAGCAGCAGCTCGTGATCGACGAGGGGGCCGTGAGAGAGATGCGCGCCGGGGGCAAGGTCATAAGTCTGCTCAGGGACAAGCTCGAGGCAAAATTCGAGCCCCACGAGAGGCAGAACAGTAACAGCAGCTGCGCCAAGCAGGAGGACAGGATCGTCAAGTCCGAGGACAACGACGCGGACGGCGATAACGAGGGCGACGAGGAGGAGGAGGAGGAGGAGGACGAGGCCGAGGAAGATGGCGCCGACGAGGAGAACAGGGACCAGCGCCAGGCCATAGATCCGATGACGGTTGTAAAGACCGAGCTCCAGGTGGTCGACTGCAAGCGTGAGAACGGCAACAACGAGAGCAGCGAGGAGCTGTCCAGCATCTCGGTGATGCTGAGCAACGCGTCCCACAACTACCAGCAGCACTTTCACACGCAGTACATGAGCGAGGAGGAGGGCCTCGTCGCCCCCCTGAGCGACCACTCGGGCAGCGACTCGGTCAACTCGTTGACGGCTGCGCCCACCTTCAAGAAGAAGAAAATGAAGAAGAAGAAGAAAAAGTCCGCCTACTCGCTGGCCCCGAACCGGGTCACCTGTCCGTACTGCTCGAGGCCCTTCCCCTGGGCCTCGTCGCTCAACCGCCACATTCTCACCCACACCGGACAAAAGCCCTACGAGTGCCGCTTCTGCCCCCTCTTCTTCACGACAAAATCCAACTGCGACCGCCACCTGCTCAGGAAGCACAAGAAGCAGGCCACCGAGGCGGGACTCACGCGGGCGGCCAGCGTCTCGTCGCCCGAGCTCCTCCAGGCCCCGTCGCCGCCCATCGAGGCTCCTGCTGCCCTTACTGCCACCTGCAACGAACTCCCCGCCGTCATCAACAAAAACAGCCCGCCCACTCAACACCACGACCAGTTTGTCGTCCTCGTCAACGGAACAACGAACGCCTACGCTCCGGCCACAACTGCAGCTGCCACCGTTGCCACGATAAGCAATAGTATCAGCAGCAGCAGCAGCAGCAGCAGCAACAACCAATTCGCCATGAGAAACGTTCCCGAGCGGCCGTACAAGTGCAAAAAGTGTCCGAGCTCGACCTTCTCGACCCTGGACAACCTCATGAAGCACAAGTCAGCTAAGCACGCGGCCGGCTCGGCGACCAACTCCGGCTCCGAGTCGGCCTCCTCGAGCGAGCCCCAGCAGGACTGCAGCCCTTCCTCGCGGAAGAGCAGCACGCAGCACCGGGACTCCTGCTCGTCCCCCCAGCAGCCGGACGAGCCCAAGAACAGCCAGAGCGGCTCCGAGAGCCCGTCCTCCGGCGTCTCGGAGGCGGCGAGCGCCTCTAACAACAACAACAACAACAACAACAACAACCACACCAGCGCCACGGTCAAAAAAATGTCGCCGAGAGCGTCCCCGGGCCCACCGACCAGCGAGGCGCCCTACAAGTGCCACATGTACATGTGCGACAGCGGCTTCGCCGAGCGGCAGGACTGCCTCGACCATCTCAAGGCCTGCCACGAGGAGGCCTACAACAGACTGGTCGACAGGGGCGCCCTCGAGAAGGACTACGACGGCAACGATCCGAGCGACGTCGAGGATGCCGCCTCGACGGCCACCAGCAATGGTAACAGCGCGAGGCGCGTGCGCGTCGCAGATTACGCCAATCGAAAGGTAAAGACGAGTCCGTCTGTTTTTTTAAAGTCTTCCCCTTTGGTCCCTATCTAATCGTTGTTTTTTTTTTTTTTTTTTTTTTCCAGGTAATCTGTGCCTTCTGCATGCGCCGCTTCTGGTCGGCGGAGGATCTGCGCCGGCACATGAGGACCCACACGGGCGAGCGCCCGTACTTTTGCGACGTCTGCGCGCAGCGGTTCACCCTGAAGCACAGTATGCTGCGTCACCGAAAGAAGCACGACTCGCCCGACTCGGCGATGTACGTGGGCACGAGCGGCGACGACGAGGACAGCGCGCCCGTCGTCGCGGCCCAGCCGCCCACGATAGCCCAGCGCGCGCGCCAGCAGCAGCAGCAGCAGTCGATGCTCACGGTGCCCCAGGTGGCGAGCGTGGCGACGCTGACGTGCGTCGAGGCCGGGGAGAGCAACGGCCACGGGGATTTGATCTCGAATCTGCTGGGCATCGGGGGTAGCGTGGTCGACAAGGCGCTGCAGTTGTCACCCGACGACGCGGCGAAGCTGCTCGGTATCAAGGCCAGCCAGGAATGAGGACCGCGCTCGTGTGTAAATTGCGTTTTGTAAATATACGGTTTTGATGACGTTGAGCGTGCGTTCGGTGTGAATTGTCGGAGGAGGTTGGAGATCTAATATACTATTATTTTCGTTCGTCGATAGAGTGTTAAAAACAAGTCTAGTTTGGCGCTGAGTTGGATTATTTTGATTAACGATTTTTTACGTTGGTTTGTTTGACAGACGATTGGTAGTTTGAAACCAAATTTGGTGCAGAGTTAGGCTGGCAGTTATATAGAAATATAACGAAGAAATTGTACATGTAGAAAGAATAATGATGGTAAGCGCAGTACCATTGCCCATGAGAACCTTTGAGAGTTCAAGGAATCAGAAAATGCATTTGGGCATGCGAAAGATGTGCGAGGAAGACTTAGACGGCTCTCGTGTCTTTAAATAAATAACTAGATGAATTTTTCTGTAATGATCAGATTGACATCAGATTAATTTAGTATAGTAATAATATGTCACATAAAAAAAATCAACGACTTATTCACTGTATATTTTTTGTTTTCTTATCAATTTATCAGTCTACTAAAAATCATACTTTACTTGGAGTTTTCAACTAATCAAATATTGTGAAAGAATAAAAAAGATAAAATGCTTGTCGATCAAGAGATACATTAAACTCCTTTCTTCATCGACACAGCATTATTAAATTGTCGATTACCACCAGATAGTAATCCGTAGGTTGTGCCTACTTCTAAGTAGAATGTTTTTCATTAGATTTACTCGTGCGTGCACGTTTACGTGAAAACAATTTGAAAAACTCGTCGTTAGCTCTGAATGTATTTTTTTCTCTCTCTCTCTTTCTTTCTCTCTATACTTACGAAAAAGTGTGCGTAATGGTAATTATTATTGTAATTCACAAATGTACATAGGAGGCGACAGACTTTTTCGTCGTTAAACTGAATTTAGCGATATTAATTACTTGATTACATAACAAAAAATAAAAAAAAAATAAAAAAAAAAAAAAAATCGTGCTCTCAATACCAAATATTTCCTAAGCTGTAATTAAGCGTCGTCTTTATTAAATGTCAAATTATTATTTTTATTATAACTATGATAAATTATTGTCATTATAATCGTTACAGAGTATAAAATAAGCCTATCGCTGAGAGGCAGTCCAGAGAAGCCTTAATACCGTAGATAATGTCATTTTGTAGATTGTAAAGGGCGACGCCGGCTGACAGTCTTTTTGATGCACAGACCGCGCGACGCTCGCTCGAATCCAAAGATTTGATTCATCACTTATATCCTTGGTGGATCGATATAAAATTAGCTAAATATATAGTATTTTAAGTGTATAACTTCAATGAATCGCGAGAATACGTGTGATAGAGGAAATCGACAAAGAAGTTAAGAATGAGATGGGCCATATGTATTAATGATGTATTGATGGCTTAGAATTTTATATATACATATATATATATACATATATATATATATACAATTATATGAATGTATGTATACACGTATGTTGAAGGAACTATTTTTCTCTCGATTCTTATTATTTTTTTATTACTACTATTATTAATATTGCAATGACTAACTATAATGAGAAAAATTATGCACCAGCGTTATGTCGATATAAAAGATTTGTATATGTGACGTTGTTTTTTTCTTCTCTTTTTTTCTTGTGATTCGAGCTCTTCGATTATAGTGCAGTCGAAAGTTTGTAAAATAAAATGAATCATAATAAAAGTGTATCAAAGTGATCGTACAAATAAAGATAAAGTTGATTGAAGATTAAAAACTTGAGTTTATTTTCACGTCAGAATTGGCATATTTATAAAGCTGATCCATAAGTTATATTATAAATGATTAAAAATATACCTACAATGAAACAATAAAGCACAATAAATAAAATAATAATACATAAAATTAATTGATGAATTGAGAATAAAAGTAATGAATAGCTTGTTATTACTGTTTAATTGTCATGAAGATAAATAAAAAGGAATAACAAAAAGTACACTCGAAATATTTTACATCGAATTATTGAGTAAAATAAAGAACTATATTTTTTGAATAAAGCTACCTTGAGGTATATTATTAACATAGCATATTGTTCTCTTTTACAAAATTCAACTTATTTTCGGCTCTTTTCTAAAATTTCGTGTTAAAATAATTTCATTTCTTACTACACATGAACATATTTGTATTAACGAACTCTACGATAGCCTTCAGGGCTTTTTTATCAATTTTCGCATGAAAATAATTTTAAATAAGTTCAAGTGATGTTGTAATGCACCTGTCTTATGTTCAAAAGGATTTTTTGTTTACAAATATTAAGAATATATCTGCAACCACCCGGCAAAAAAAAATGAAGACTGTGTGGACGCATTTCTGCTGTAAAAATACATAAAACTTCTAAAAAAAAAAAAAAGAAAAAAAACTCAAAAACTCTCAAGATGTAACAATCAAAATTAATCAAGAATCCAAAACCAATTAAAAATTCGCAGTGACGTTTGCACAAATCGATCATAATTACCATGGTCGCATTTTCGGACTCGTTAAATTGAAGGTTATTTCATTAATGTTGATACACTCCCTTTTTCATATCTCTCGACAATAAAAAAAAAAAAAAAAAACATGACTAATTTTTGCCAAAATTTCTCAAGAGCGCTCAGATCCTTCGTCGTTCTCTTCAAAAGCGTAGAAAATGGTCCGGACCACCGCCTAAAAAACGGATCAGCCCAAAAACCAAGCATGTCCGGAAAACCGTCGAAATTCCCGTGCCGTGGCGAAAGGTGCGACAAAAAAACCGGTAAGTTTGACAACAACAACAACAACAACAGACGCGCGCGCGCGTCTAAAAATCAACACGAACATGGCCCCCTTCGTCTGCATACATCCCAAGGTCAAAACAGCAGGACACCCGCGGACGCGTACCATCATCCGGATTTGACGGCTGCGATCGAGATAATCAGGAACAGATTCTACCTCGCGACTCTGGTGCCCGGCAAGACGAAGCCCGAGAGCCCGGCGTCGGCCGACACCCATCTGTTCGAGACCGACAGCTGCCTCGGCTACAATAATTTCTACGACGACTTTGGCCCGCTCAACCTGGCCTGCCTGTACAAGTAGCGTGTCTTGTTTACTTCGCGGGCTGCGCGCGTATTGTGCGTTTGCGAGAAAAAATCGAAAAATCGCAAGGATTGCAGATACTGTCGGGGAGTCGACGCCGTCCTGTCGAGTCCCGACCACGAGCGCGTCGTCCACTACACGTCGTCGAGCGCGGAGCTGCGGGCGAACGCCGTCTACCTCGCGGCCGCCTACGCCGTCTTGTACTTGGACCGATCGCCCGGCGAAGTTTACGACTCGGTGCGGACGCACGGCGGACTCGCGCTCCGGCCGTTTCAGGACGCCTCGGTCGGCCCCTCGCGCTACACGATCGATCTTCTGGGCATGTACACCTTTTTTATACTCTTCACACCCACGTCTCGTAACTTTTTGCACTTTGAATGCAACGATCGGTTTGTTACGAGCGGTATAGTTTGAATCGCGGGAGCGCGCGAGTAAGTTTTGAAGAGACAAAAATTAATTTTTGCGTCTGTCTTTGAAGAATGTGAGAAAACTGATGCGAGAGGTACGAAAATGATTAACATGGCTCACATTGGACTTTCAGCTTCTCATCAGGCTTTTCGGAATACAATGGTGATTGTTGTTGCATTCCGAGGTGACCAAAAAATTTGTTGATCTTCGAGCGAAAGGATGATATCCTCCTCGTAACGGAGCAGCGAGCTCGACAAATTTTTGTATCATCCTGGAATCCGAAAAAAAAACTAAAAATAAACTGTGTCTCACGTTGTCCATATTATATTCCTGCGGAAACTGTGGACAAATTTTGGGTGCAAAATCAAATTCTGCATGGAAAAAACTCAAGTTCACACTCGAGGTGTAATCATACGTTTCACAATTTCTCGTGATCCGATGCGGCTAAATTTTTCACAGCGCGGGAAGAAAAGTTCACCCTTTTCCAAAATTAAAAATCTTGAAGTACCTAAAAACCGAAATGAAAAACGCACACTCTTCCCGTGACACAGACTGCCTGGACGCGCTGAAAAAGTCCGAGTCGCTGGGCTTCTTCGATTTCGACGACTTCGACGTGCGGGAGTACGAAAAGTACGAAAAAATCCGCAACGGCGACTTGAACTGGATCATTCCCCGGAAGTTCGTCGCCTTCCTCGGCCCGAGCACGGAGCCCGGCATGGCTCTCCACTACCCCGAAAAGTATTTGAACTACTTTGCGAAGAACGACGTCGCCGCGGTCGTCAGGCTGAACAAGAAGAATTACGATGCCTTCAGGTAATATACATATTCATGGAGCTGGTGACGTTGAAAACGTTAAGTTCCACATTTACTCGTGCGACATAATATTATGTCATTATACTTGAGACGTTCTCATTTACTACTAAACTTATTGATTACTCTTTGTAAAACAACTAAGAAATCATGAAATACAAACGTCCAGCTGACCTGTACGACAAGATAAAATGTTCACCTGCTCGTAAAGTACAATATTTTCACCGACTCCCCCGTTGTGTGTTTTTTCACCGATCAAAATTCATAAATAAAGCCCTCGAGCCCGATGAAAGAACCTCTATACAAAATGTTCGCCAAAAAATCGATGATCGCCGCAGATTCACAAACGCGGGGATCCTGCACTACGACATGTTCTTTCCCGACGGTTCGGCGCCGCCCAAGTACATTCTGAGGGAATTTTTGCGCGTAGCCGAGACGACGCGAGGAGCCCTGGCGGTGCACTGCAAGGTATGTGTGTATAATATATACCAGGTTCATTGTAATTCATCGGACAAACATCGACCGATAAGCATATACATGCGCGCACAACAGGCAGGACTGGGCCGTACGGGGACGTTGATCGCGGCGTACATGATGAAGCATTACATGTTCTCGGCTCGCGAAGCCGTCGCGTGGCTGAGGATCTGCCGGTCGGGCTCCGTCATCGGGGCGCAACAGACGTGGCTGGAGAGCGTGGAAGGGGACATGTGGCGGGAGGGTCGTCACTTCAGGTGAGTAGGTATCTTCCGCGGTGTTTTTAATCAAACATACTTTGGAGACAAACTTTCGCCTCGGCAATCTTGACTAGAGGTGTAGATAAGTTACTCTATTATTTTTTTTTTTTTTTTTTTTTTTTTTTTTCCAACCGAGTTGAAACATTTAGCGCCTCGATAAAAGCATATTGTACAGCTACACGATGTTTCACGGGATGACGGTACGTGTTAGGGAGACGAGTTCAGGTCGTAACGTGGACAAATTTTTCTTTGATCTTGTTAATTTAGATACTTACATTTAATGTACCGTAAAGGATTTATTTCTACTCTCATTTGCTTATTGATGAATAAAAACCTGTAGCATGCCTGTGCTCGTAACAAGTAATGTTCAACTCAAGAGCTCCGCTGAATTATTGCAAAATTTACTTACGCTTGTACGCAACCATATCTCTTGGGATTTCAGACTAAAATACCACGGAGATGAAAATTTGATACTTCACCACAAGCGAGGCGTATACTCGATAGCCGCTAAATTAGACAGGAAAGCCATGATGGACGAGCGGCGTTCGAAAAGGAGGTGTTTGTTCGGAGCCCGAGGAGGTATGACTTTTTTTATGAACCATCACTCGTCGGTACAGTTATATGCTGCGACTTGTGGATGAAATACAATCATACAAGTGCACTATATACTTTGACGCATAAGAACAATGGACCTTAGGAAATTCCGCTGACGCTTCCGGCTCGTTGCTCTTGGATTCGAGCGCAGAGCGCGGTCTGTCTGCTCAAGAAAGTCGCGCAGTGACTCAAGGCGACAAATTGAACAGCATTAAAATGAACAGAAAGGATTGAAACAATTGTCGTTTGGCGCGTACAAACATTCTACTGGCCATCACGTATTATAGAGGATAGTCTTCAAGTATGTAAATATTGTTATACTTGCGTAGCATTATTGTATAGATAAGACGATCGATTGTGGTAATTAAACGTATTTATCTTTTATTTTATTGGAAATTTGCCTTGAGAAGACATTGCGAAATCCCCGAACAGTCATACGCTTTTTGTATATATGTATCTACAACATAAAAAACACTTTGGCAGACCTCCAATAATACACGTAACGTAAAAAAAAGATGCTTCTACGCGACATTACTTATAACGTTTTTGAACCTTTAATTCGTGCTGCAATGGGACCCTAATGATTTCATAGCACAGAACGTCTGGAAACTTTAAAAAAACATTTTAATAACTTTGTTAAAACCTTGTGTGCTATTTTGGTGCTCCCGTGACTTACTTTTGAGTTTGAAATACTTGCCAAAGAAGAACAAAATTACTAACTTTTGTGTGCGAAAAGGACATTATTCGATGGTAATTAGATCTGTTTAATTAAACCAAGAGTCAGTCTGGAAGTAATATATAGCTAATAAGTAACTATTATATCGAAAAATAAGAGTAGACGTGAATATTCTCGACATTTCAATACATAAATCGAGCACAAATTTGGCAAGATTGATATCAATAATTCAATATTGGAAATTTCCTGCAGGAAAAAAAAGAAAAATTATGGCGGTAAACGAACGATCGAGCGGATCGAGGCGTGATCTGATTTTTCGTCTTTCTTCTTCAAATTACAATTAATTGTAATTGTAGATCCAGCTCGCCGAATTTCGGCTTGATTTATTCTCTGGAAAGGCGAAAAATGTTAGTCACCCTTTTTTTTCGCGTATATCATGTGCCGAGCATATTAATTAATATTTGAATGAATGAGCCAGCAATAAATCGATGGGGCATAATAAAATTGTGAGAAGTCAACAAGTACATCTGATGCTTTATAAAGAGACTTATATCTACGTTTATTACAATTCTTTTGCAATGCAATGCAACAAAATAAATATTAGCTTCCGAATATTTGTCGATCCCTCGGGAAAAAAGACTATCATGGCACCTTTTCAAAATCTGAGACGGGAAAGATCGTCGAAAAAAAAATCTTTTTCTGGAAAAAACTCGTTTACTATGTTTTTCGTTCTTTGTCAAAGGCGTCGGTTATCTTATTCATTGTTTTGAGGAAGAAAAATAAAAAATGGTCGTTTGTTTGACATCTAATTTTTAGTTTTTCTCTTTCAATTGTCAACAAAGCTGGCCGAATTTGACGGCTTCATTTTTCGGAATGTCAAGAATAAGTGTGCGTGGTCTCTTCTTTTTTTTTGTACAATAGGTACAGCCATATATTATTATGGGTGTATGTTTAGTGTATAATTATATGTTCAATAAATAATAATTATAACTTATAACTATAGGTATATGTAAGTACATACCCTATAGTCCCTATACGTTTTTTTTTTTTATATTCATCATCGCCCCCTAAGGGGCTCAGACATGGCGTTTTGACAACCATTGTTGTATTACGCCATACGGTATATAGCACGGTTTT
>JAPYYV010014180.1:0-10126 GCA_030522625.1 Copidosoma aretas
GTCTGGTGCGGAGCTGATTGGGAGCTGTTGGGGTGCGAGGGGGAGTAGGAGGGAGCTAGCTCAAATTATTTGAGATCATATTTCACGGTAAAAAGAAACGAATTTCACCTTATTTGGGAGGGGTGGGGGGGCTGGGGGGAGCTAGTACTCACTTTAAAACCATACAACTACATAATATAGGAAGATATGTAGGATTATATATATATATATATATATATATCTCTTTCTATATTATATAGTTAATTGGTGTGAGGCGGAAGTAAGGCCCCCCCCGGGCTGCACCCCGCGCCCCCCCGCCCCCCCCCCTCACCCCATCGCGAACCCTCCCCCACCACACCTACCTTACTTCAAACAGAATTATGTCCAAAAATAAGGTAAAAATATGCTATTTTTACACATATTTTCATTAAAACTTCGACCGATTACTCTCCCCTCCCTTACGCCAAACTTGCCCCTCCCCCCTACGACCCCCACACTTTTTTATGGGCGCTTCACAATACTCCGTAAAAATGTGCTATTTTTGTCGTGTTTTTAAATAGTTGAGCTCCTCACAGCCCCCACATCCCCTAAAATTTTAATTAAGGTACCCCACGCCCCTCATCTTAGTTACAATATACCTTATTATCCTAACAATATAGATTATTCACCCGTGGCTTGCGCCCATAGATCACTTGAAGATGGCCGTAGTTACCTGAAAGAAGTCAATAATCTGAACACTCCAATAAACATCTAACATCGCGGGCACTGCCAAAAACGACGGATTGCAGCCGAAGCTACTTCTCCCATTTCTTATTACCCGAGATAATCCGATCATGAAGTAACCCGAAAGAAGTCTATAACTCAATAACCACAACAACCCTCGAACATCCTTGAACACTGCCGCAAACGAATGATTGCAGCCAAAAACGCTGGTCCCGTTGCTTATTTCCACGTATCAACCAAAAAATGGCAATAACCGATTAACTCTTAAATTCCTCTAAAATTATCGAAAAGTTCCAATGGCAGCGGGAGTCGCTTCTTCACATAGCTCAGAGGAACTCGAAAGAACGTGGATATAGTTAGCGACAGGTTTTAGCACTGTTTATTATATTTATATGGGGTGCAAGAATATCACTATGTGATAAATTCATTATGTGATGTCAAAATAATGTTATTTATTGAAGTATCAGTTACATTATTAAAAATTTTCAAGCAGACATTATTTGCTATCCATTTTTTTGGAATTTTAAAAGAATTTATTTTTTCTTTTCCATTTTTTAATAGTAACCATGAAAATTTGTCATTGGTTGGACGTATATGGTTTTCCAATCTTTAAGTTTTGAAAAGTGATCACAGATAATAACATTTTATGGTTTTTTTAATTATTGTACTTTTATTTTACATTTTTACGATAGGTAAAGTTTGACGAAAATCTCCACCAAGTATTATTAATTTACCTCCAAATGGAATATCATTCGTTGACCAATCATGAAATGTACGATCAACGATTTTTCATGCTTTCTTAGGTATTATACAAGAAAAAGGCACGATAACTCTACAGGATGTCTGATCCGAGTAAAAAGATCTCTTCATCAAAAATTATCACAGAAATTTCTAAAGTTATAGAAAAAATTGATCATTATGATAAAATTTAAAAAATTAAAGAAGAATTAATTCTTTAGTCTATAGTAGTTATAAGTATTTTAGCAAAATTTTATAAATACAAATCGTTTTATACATGTCCAAAGAAAATAAGGGCAGCTCAAAAAACTCTCCCATATTGCTGGTTAAGTCGAAATCGTACACGGTATATAACATGATACAAAAAATATAAGGTGTCTTTTAAAGCAGCTATTTCAAGAGCCAATGACAGAGCTGTATTGTTTTTCGCAATATTTAATCAATTGTTACGTGTGGATTATTCAATATTCAAGTTTTTAATGATAATAAATAAGCTTAGATATTAGTTAAATATTGCTGAGCAAGCTGGTAATTTGTTGATTTCAATATTCTAGCACACATTGTTTTATATGTAATCATATATAAGTCATGACAATAAGTATAGACAGCTGATCAGAAGAACATAAGTAACTATATTCTTAGTCGTACAGAGTCCTTAGTCATAATGAATGATCAGACACAGTACATGTGGTTGCTGATTGGTCGATAATCAGTCTGTTCCAAAATGATCTGGTTCATCTAAGATAGTCATCATTACCAACAGAATAACAATCATGCGTTATGTTAGAGTAAGACAGAGTTTGCTATAAGGGGTGCATGCACGAAAGCAATGATTATGTAAATAAGGGTTTGTTTAAATTTTATATTAAAAAGATATCAATGATGATCGGAGGTTATAAAATGAGCTGCAACAATAATTCCACAAAGAAAACATTATGCATAGAGACTTAACTCATTACGTGTATTTATTTTTAGCACAACATAAACGCTACTATAAGTCATCGGTAAATAATGGTATCTACTTTCAGAAGAAAGACCAAATAGGGCTTATGAAGCCTTTTATTCATAATTTTTACATTAAAATTTTAGATAATATTAAAAAAGACTTCGTTTTTGAACAAACACTAATTGTGCTATTTAAATTTTTTAAATATTCTCTAGTTGTTTAAAAAAAAATGTTTTCTTAATACTAATACCTTTTAAAAAAATGAGATTTGTCTAAAGTTTAATGTTATACTGTTTATATTTTTGATAAATTATTTTATAAATTAAAATTACAATCAATGTGAGCATTAAAACAAATTAAAAAGAATACCTGTAAAAAAATAATAAATTACTTTATTGAAGTTTTATTTACAAATTTTACAATACATCGAGTAGAAATATGTTGTTCAGAACAACCAAACGTTAGAATTTACGCAGTCAAAATATTTTAAGCAGTAGGGATCTTTAGCTAACGGAAAAACATAAAATCACTAGAAATTATAAAAGCGTTTCATATAGAATGGTGGTAATTATATAAAATGTGCAAATAGTGCTCAAAAAATGTAAAGAGCATAGATGCATGTAATCGACAAAATTATTGTAGTACTATAAGTATATAGATAATTTAATGTAATGTAGATGTCATGTAATTTATTCAAAAGTCCGATTATTTTAAATATGTTTCTTACAGCTTTAATAGTTGTTCTATGAGTATTTAAAGTAAAGGTAATTTAAAAAAAAGTAACAGTGAGTTAACCCAAAAAAAAGGTATCATATTTGTTCTATATAAATACACTCGGTGATATGTGCTAAGTTGAGGATGATTATTTGTCATCTAAAATCATAATCTATCACGTCTGTTTATCTGTGCGAAGTCCTAGCCTAACCGATAGTTTTTTAAATGTTTTATTATTTTTGGATTGAAAGTTTTTTTTTTTGATATTTTCACAACAGCATTTAAAAAAAAGAAATTAAAATATTCATAAACAAAATAAAACAAAATATATTTCGGTAATCATTTTTTTAGTTAAATAATAAAGCAATTATAAGCTTCTTTAATAAATAAGAAAAAAGTTGATTATTATTATAAAAATTTTTTATATATATTCATGTGATAATCATTAAAATGATTTATCTTATTATTATAAATAATTGGAAAATTGGCAAGCAGAGCGCGCAGGTAGGCGAATATACATATAGAATAAATATCACAAAAAAATTGGATAGGTTACGTAATGTAATTACACTGGTGGAAGAGAAACTAAAAATGATAAAATCTATAAAGCTACAAATCATTGCAAATTGATAAACAAGATTCCACAATAATTAAGCAAAAAATACGAATTATAGATAAATTAATAGAATACTAAAAAAATAAAAGAGTGAGTAAAGATAGATAAAATGCATAAATAAAATGATAAGAGATAAAAAAATTAAACAAACCTAAGAAAACAAAGAAAAGTAGCAGAAAGTAAAATTCAAATGCGTTTTGGAGAGCAATTAAAAAATTAAAACAGGAGAAAGAGAAGTATGGTAATAAGGAAAGAGGCATAAAAAAATAATTTCAAAAATTTGTCAGGAGACAACAATGATACATGTTATACGGAAAACGATTATACAAGTATTGGAATCGACAGCAATGCCGAGAAAGATTTTACGAGGATAAATCGATCATTAAATGAAATAATGTCTATATAAAAATAAAAAAACATAACAGACACTGAAGAAGACAGAATTATCGAAAACTGTTTCAAGAATCAGCAAATAATTTGGATGATTTAATTCAAAAACATACTTCATAGCTTATAGACTAACAAACAATCCATAAAAAAGTGGGAAATAGCAAGAATCATTCAAATTTATAAGGCAGGAAAGAAGTAGAAGGACGTTAAAACTACGGGAGAGTGGCGTTTTTTTAATGTATCATTCAAGATATTATCAATTATAATAGCTGAAAAAGTAGAAAAGTAGTTAGAGGAGTGTAAAATATCAAAGAAGAGTCAGGCTGGCATTAGAGCAAAAAAAAGAGCAAGGTACCATATTTTTATACTAAATAGTTCAATTGAAAAGAAGATAGGGAAGCGGGGCAATAAATTATGTACTGTTTTTGTGGACTTCAAATCGAAATTTAATAATATCAATAGAGAAATGTTTCGGGTCAAATGACATATGACATAGATAAATATAAAATGAAAAAAATGTTGAAAAGAATCTGAAAATCTACAAACAACAGGTAATTACGATCGGGAGCAATCATATTCACTTAAAAAAGAAAAGTGGTAAGGTAAGAGTGCCCATGTAGCTTGGTAATTTTAAGTTTATTTATAGATAATATAGACGATAAGCGAATGTCAAATAATACAGTAGGTGTAACAGTAGGAAAATTCAAAACTTACTGTTTCAAATTATCTGATGACGTCTTTTTAGGTGCCCAGCAGTTAATAGACAAAAAAACCATGCAGAAAGACTTGGATAAATATAGTACAAAAAATATACTTGAAGTAAGGACAAAAAAAATCTTCATTTTCAGGAATAAAAAAGGATAAAAACAGATCTGTTTTAATTTGAATTAGAGGCATTGGAAGTTTTAAATAAGGATATAAACCTATAGACCCAGGAGTGTGGTTCTTATCAAAAAAATTATCGTCACACACAGAAAAAACCACAGGTAGGGTGCCATGGGCAGTCAAAGCAGTTTTAGGCTTAAGCAAAAGAGTTAACTGAGGACGTTTGAATTAAAGATAACTTTTCATGGACTAAATGATTCAATTATATTGTACATACGTAGTTCAGACTCGCCTATGAGACAGATTAAAAATATGTTGAAAGAACAGAAAGCAGATTTAAAATATGAAGTTCAGTTTAGATGCAAAGACAAAAGGATGTATACGGAAGCTGGAGGCGGGCAAGGTAGGAGTGGATTTGGGAATGAAACATGAAAGATAATAGGGAAAAAATAAATTTATATTTCAAAATATCATGGGTTTAAATGCAAATACACCGGGATGTATATGAAAAATGAAGGCGGGAAGGGTTAGCCTAGAAATAGGCATAAAAAAAGGGAATGAATTTACTTTTTGGACATAAAAATGGACAAGAGCAGGTGGCCTTATTTATGCCTAATCAAAAAATAAATGGACTTAATCAATAAAAATCATACAAAATAAGCAACGAAGTTGAATTGTAAATGAAAAAGTAGAGGACTGGAAAACGATAGGATTTATAAAAAGCGCAACGAAGGGAAATAAACTTGGCAAAATCGAACATAATTTTACATAGGAAAGGAAGACTTTTGTCAATCAGAAAATACAAAAAAACTATATGATAATTGACAACTTTATCATACGTAAAATGTAAAAAAAAAAGAAACACGCAGAGAGAGAAAAATAAAGGAAATAAAAAAAGATATAGATGAGTTTCAAAGTTTTCAAATGATAGACTGTAGAATCCGCAATGAAAGAAAAACAAATAAGAAGCATACATTGCTATGTAAACAGGAAATAAAACCACAAATGAAAAAGTAATATCAGTAAAAAATATAGGATCAAAAGATAATGGAGAAATATGTAGGAGGAATATGATTCATGTGAAAATATAAGATATTTTTGTAGGTAAATAAGGCACAACAGTAAAGACTGAAAGTTCAAAAATATGTTACGCCTTATAAATTATAATATTATGTCAATGTAAAAAGAAATTCCAAAATGTTGGAGTACGTTTAATCAATTACGTATTATACTCTATTGAAGATAAAATTAGTAACAATTTAAAGGGATGTCAATATCTAATAGTTATGAAACAAACGAAGACAATGTAGAAGTATATAACAATCTATATAAGAAATAAAAAAATAATAAAATAAACAATTTACATTTACAAATAATAAGAAAGAAATTTAAAATATCTTAGTATAAACTCATATCCATAATTGATTCTAAAATGATCAAAAATAACAAACAAAGGCTTATAACTTCTAATAATAATGATAGCGTAAATATGTTATACATGTACATATGTATTAATATTAACCTTAAATACCGATTAGAGTCATCATCAGTAATTAATTATTAACAATTATTAGGTGGATTTATTGATGAGTAGGTAATTATGCAACTAAAGATCCCGACGGCAGCGTACACCGGCCGTCTCCCGCTTTTCGAGCCGAGCGCGCTGATGGCGATTTCTTGCCAACTTTTCACGCGACTTTCCGAATTCCTCTGCGAATTTTTGCTAACTTAATATTGCGTTTACGACAAAAGGGTTTATGAAACCGATTCGACAAATATTGTGTTCTATAAAGTAAACATTCAAGAAGAGGTTATACTGGGTCCTGAGTCCAAAAACTAATTAGTCCAGCTGCTACGAGTAAAAAAGTGAAAGTATTGTATTTCGGCCCTCATTGGCCCAACGATGAACTTTTTATTTTATATTCATGAAAAAATCAGCGCATCTGAATGCACTTTACTCCGAATCTCTCAATCAAAAATTGGCAAAATTGAGGTCCGTAGCAACGAATTTTTTAAAAATAACTTATTTGTTCAATTATTCAAAAATCAATTTTCGAGCTATAAAATACAACGTTTGTTCCAACTGAGTCTAGCGAACGAGATCACGATCCATTTTAAATGGCAAAATGTACAGACAGTTGCAATTTCAACTAAACAGTTTTGCAATAGGATGCAATTTTGAAATTTCGCAATTGGTTGGAGTGCACATTGTTAAGTACACTGGATTTGTGTTAAAATTGGTGTACTTTTAGTATAATTTTTTAATGAATTTATTTTCTTGACTTTATTGTCTTTGGTGTTTGTTAAAACAATGAAAACGATTTTTAATATTTTTGTAAATGCATAATTATTATGCCTTATTATCCCCTGACCGACTTTTACGAGAATTGTTTTTTTCTAAAAACAATGCTATCTGAGATAATCAAGAGTAACAGAAACAAAGTTGAAAAAAAATTAATTTTGAAATTAAAAATCATGTTTCGTACCTTGCTCGATGTCAAGACTTTAGGATGTTGTTTTTTATATTTTCTTGTAATTTTAAGATTAAAATCATCTGACTTGCATGAACCCCTACATTTCGCATTTTTCAAGGCTCTGGTGCCCAAGCTTTCTTACATTATCATATAGTTTCAATTTATTTCTCATGTGAATTTTACTTGCAATATATTGAAAAAGAAAGTACTGAAGTAAAAGTGCTCTATAAACCATAGTTTTTCTGATGATTGTGCAATTATTTGCGCTCACGCATGCATAAAAACTTACTCTGCACCAAGCTTGTTCAAGCTCCTTCTTAAAATTTAAACTTGTTGCCTGTATTATCGAATATAGATAGAAAAATCCAAAAAAATAGTGACTAAAGGAGAGAAGTTTCGCTCTTACTCGTAAGCTCTCTTGTGTGGCGTGATATTAATATAATCATATATAAACACGACTAATACTTGCACTAATACGCTCATTATCTGCTGGGGCTAGATTGTTATAGCGTGCTGAAAATTGACATTTTTATACGCTTTTATTAATCTGGCACTGTCCCCCCGTGGTGGAGTGGTCTTAATCTTGCGATCAGTTCTCAACCTACTTCTATATTAGCTAAAAAGATGGGCAGATTTTGAACAGAGAGGTTCAACCTGCATGTTATGGATGAAGTACGAAGGCATGTATGGGTGCAATGTAATTGTGGACACGAAAAATAATTAGATTCATATCAGCAAGTAAATTAATGGAGTTCGATGTATTCAAATGATAAATTAGTGACGAGTTTGTACGAAAGTTAAGTTTACTTGGATATTTCTGACATTAAAAAAAAATCAAGACAAGGTTTTATAAATGGCTAAAAAAATAACACACGATTCTGTTGTCAAGCAATTCAGGAAGACAGGTTACGTTAGACTATTGAACTGTTAATAATAATATATGTGTATGTCGGCTTCTGCTTGTATCAATTATTTACGCAACAAAATTATTTTTCACTTTTTAGACAATTTATAATAGTGTTTCTTTGCAATTGTTAAATATATTTTTTTTATTTTAAACTTTTTAGTTAAAAGAGTTTGACATCGAACATGATAGTATACCATCGGTAAAATCAAAGCAAAATAGAAAAATTATTCAGCGGATATACTTATTTTATAATATTTTGTTTTTCTATGAACAAGTGGAGATTATATAACTACTTCGGATATGATTTTGGATTTAGTGAATGGATAAGTAGGATTATAAACACATATTTAAGTTTGTACTAAATTATGGAGGATATAAAAATAAAGAACGATTTATTTTTGTTTAAAAGGAATCTCTAAACGCTCATTTAGATAAAACCCTACCCTTTTCAGATACACACAGGTCTGTTTTATTTATTTTATTTCATACTATATTCATTATCATTAAACGAACGAAGAGAGGAGTTATTATTGCATTTGGGCATGTAAACGAGGAAGAGTATTATTTTTGATAACAACGAAAATCAATAATGCGATCTTTCACTATCAATCACAGTCATATGTCTGCGGTGTGTGAAAGAACCGACAAGCGAATTATGAATTGATATTAGAATAAATCGGGATTATCAAGGTAACGTCAATATATTTCTTTTGTGTTGGGCCACAAACCCGCCCTCCAACATACAGTCGAATCCTATGGCTGTGTGTTGGGTCTTAACTTGGGGTATTCTGCGGTACTGTTTTGTCACCACCTATCTGCGAAGAAACAGTACAAAGAAGGACACTGCGATATCTGTAAAACGGTACATGCAATCCTTATAAAATTTAAACGGTTTATTTATAGCAGTCTCAGAAATGAATACACAAAGTTTTAGAAATTTCTATACTTAGTGAAAATCGTGAACAGCACTCTTAATTTCAATAGCATTGTATATGCTCATGACGTTTATTGTTTTCGGATTGCAAAAACAATTTTTTTCAATTTGTTTTTTAATGATTAACGCTAAATTGTTAAATCGATACGTTTGCTTTATCGAGATTTGCACATTGTTTTAATGATTTTCATACACACTCATTACTATTAAAATTTTGAAATTATGACGAAGTTCATGGTAATTAGTTTATATAATATTTATGATTATCAAGCTTTACGCTGTACAAAGTACGTTATTATTTTTTGTTCATAATTTCGGTGAAATAATTAACATAGTGTGATACACAAATTATTAAAATAGTATGGCATATATGCTCATTACTGCTCTCTCCCTCCCTATAACTTCTTACGTAATTAAACAAAATGTTTCAAAATTCCATAAACACTTTAAATAATTATTTTCAGATGTCTGTGAACTTGAGCCACTGCTAACTCCTAATTCTAGGATAAATAGCAAAAAAATATACACAGATAAACGATTCCTTCGAATATTAAAACGTTGCTATACCGTTGAAAAGCCACTACAGAGCATTTGTTTCAATAAATACGTATATGACTCATTGTGTAAGAATCCATAGAGCATTTCAAAACCCCCTCCCTTCCTAGGAACCCTCATGTAATTTAAGAACGATCTCTTTTAAAGAGTAGAAAGTTGCAGTATTTACAGAGTTTATCAAACAACTCGAACAATGACTCAAAAATTATGAATAAATAAGATACAATTTTCTATAACTGAAGACTCCTCTTCTATACTTCATACTCACTCCGAAGTGTAATTATTAATACAAATAAAGGCAAAGTTTGGAGTGTAATTACTTTTA
>JAPYYV010014181.1:0-11623 GCA_030522625.1 Copidosoma aretas
AGACAGAAAACCATTTTCAATCTTTTAACTTGACCAAAATTTGAGTAATCACTTTTGTATGATTTTAGTGCAAGACCTTTCTTAAGCGACGAATTACAGTAAGAATGTTAATAATATTCCTACCTGAAAACAGATCAACCCCGTTGAGAATTCTCTTTCTGCTGTTCTTCCATCTTTTTTTGCCACAACTTTCGGCGACGCTTGTAGTTCGGTCTATTTTTTTTTCTCAATGCATTCTTCTCGTTACCTAAAAAATTCTTTTAATGTAGTCTTGTACGGTTATTTATATTATTGGTAACTTTTATATCGGTGCACAAATTACTTTGCTTATCAGAGGCATTATTAATAGTCGCAGAATCGTTCACCTCTCCTAGATCCTGAACAGTATTTCCATCAGCGAGAATTTCATTTAATGGGTACTCGGTTGATTGTTGCACTTCTGTGTTTTGGATATCTAAAATAAAGTTTTCTGCTTTCACCAATAAAGAAGTGCTAAAAATATTATTCCGATAAATTTGACTAGCTATTATTACTGTGGCCGATGGAATTCAGACCGTTCTCAGTATTGAAAATTTGTGATTCTTGTATACCATGAGAATGGCTTGGAACATTTTGTGTATTTTCATCATTTGTCCTAGACAGCTGGGATCCTACATCACTTCTGTCTTCTAAAGTTTTTATTATTATATTGATACTTTTAAACATCAATTTTTATAGATTTTAAGTAGGGTTGCTGCCCGACTGCGCAGAAAAATCTAAGATTAAAGACAAGATAAGAAGTTTATAGAACCACAACAATTATGACAAAATAAGACTAATTCCCGAAGACCGTGACAAAATCTTGTCTTGTCACATACATAACATTAAAGGTCATGCAAAAACATTAATTTTATAAAAAGATTGTTAGTAAGAAATTATTCTTGAATACAAAAAAAATTTCGGTATGACAAATTATTTTTATTACTGAGCTTTTTATCTATAACTTAACGCAAGTATGGACCAATGAATTCGTTATTCAACTACTGAAAACCTTTTGCACCGCCCCCCCCTCCTACTTCTCAAGTTTAGTGGCTACTCTGATTGGACAATACAGCTCCTATACTTTTCATCGGAGTACCTGCTACTCCGATTGGAGTATGTACATGCTGTGTACGTGCACTTACTTCAAATCGGAGTGTAGGTTACTCCGACAGTATTGTATAGTGTCTATGCATAGCAGTCAGAGCAGTAGTGATGCATAAAAAGCGCCACCGTTACTCTGTTTCAGCACACAGGTCACCTAAGAGATGGGTGCTGCTGTCCCTCGTACTGGAGGTTAGCTTGCGTGCCGAATCTTTTTCATCTTAAGAAGCTTCGTAGCAAGTAACTATAGGGATGGCGACCTAGCAAGCTACTCTCAGATGGCGCAACAGGTACTTAGCCTCAAACCAATGAGAACACTAGCGCAATTGTCAAAGCGATTTTTGTTTGAAACGTAATGAAACTATGGTTTTTTTGAAAAATATGTTTTAATGTTCATTTCATATTCGCTTGTGTAATAATATTACCTCAAATCGAAGTTAAAACACATTTTTCAAATAAATCATATTATTACGTATAAAACAAGAATAGCTTTAAAAATCGTGCTAGTGTTCTCATTGGTTGGAGGCTAAGTACCCATTGCGCCATCTGAGGTTAGCTGGCTTGGTCACCATCCCCATAGTAGATATCTGAAAAAACAATTGTTCGAGTGGCGCTACAAACAAAGCCTCAAGCTCAATAAATGTTGCCATTTTTGCAAGTTATGAATAATCTTATCAATGATTTTTCACTACTTCCAGACGTTTAAATAGGTTAAAAAAATTTTTCCATAAAGATGCCAGAATATCATATCGACGAAATATTTGGAGGGTACCTTTTGTGTAGGAGCCTAAGACTTTCGATTGAGACCACGAAAATAACAAGACAAGACAATACAACAGTCATTGTGTCGAAAAATTATAGAGATCGAGAAAATATTCAAATTGTCGAGATTTTTCGAGATTAGGACAGGACTCTTCAAACATATCATAGTGTCTTGTCTTGCAACAGCCTTAAAGTTCGGAAGCAATTTGCCTTAAAATGTATTGAAAACTAAATTCAGTTGATATTGATACTAAGAGAAGTGCCTGACCATGGGAGTTAACATAGCCGGACTTTACTCGGTACTTCCCTTTACTGCCTTACATCATGCTTCGCATAACTGTGTTTGACTCTGCTTAGGTGCACAACAATAAGCAGTCATTGTAGTACCAATACTTGAAATGAAAAATAGGACAGACAGTAGTGATTGTGTTACTAAATATCGAATAAATACGGCCAAATATGTAATGCAATTGAATTCCACAGAGGGAGCGTACACATGTACATTATAGATGTAGAACATAGTAGTATTTACATATTAAATATGCTAAGCACTGGCTAAAATTTGGCTGCGTTGCATTTCCTGTTATCTCAAGTACTTCTCTCTATGTAGCACTGTATTTACAGAAAAGCTTTGAAGATATTTCGTAATGGAATAAAAAATAGCTTATTACCTTCAACAGCAACATTCCTCTGTGTTTCATGATATTCAATCTGTAAATAATCCGTGGGAAAAATATTTTCGGTATGCCATTGTTCACCTTCCTCGGAGTTACTGTTTTCATCTTTGATTATTACTGAAAAACCGAGAAACAACTCATACCAACATTTTATAACGAGTTCCGAAAAAGAAAAAAAATTATACCTCTTTGGCGTCTTTTTTTGGGTGTACTTTGATCTCTATGAGCCGATGTTTATTATAATGTTAATTATTATGTGACATCATTTGAATAGTCTTAGTAAAAAACCAGGTTTTGTAGCAAATAACTTCTACGACACTTACCACTGGTACTAGGTCTTTTGACAGAATTTGTTCCAGACATATGTGTTTCCTCTTGAGCTAAAAATAAAATTTTTTGTGTTTACTGGCTCTTCCACTGATTTTTAGAAATAAGTAATCATCAGATCAACATTAAAAGAAACATTGTACTGGATAGCCATTCAAAATCTAAGCTTCTTAGTCTTGAGGGCATTCTACAGTGGGAAAAAGCTGGGAGGACCATCTGCTCAATTTTACTGTGAACAGCACCCCCCAAATGATTGGTGCTCCCGCTCGCCCAAGTTGAGTGAACTGTTCAGCGAACGCGGGCGAGCAGCAACACCAAGAGCATGGCGGGCAGTACTTTCAAGTATTGGTACAATAGACACATGCGTTGTATGAAAAAACTTTACGTACATTTTTTCCAGGCATTAGACAGTATATATAAGTGTTGAAGGTGTTCATAATTATTTGGTACAATTTTTTTCACTGATAAGAAGGGATGGAATTAAATGCTGTGCAGGGTGAACATGAGACATATAGTAAGTATGCATTAACAAATGAACTAACCTGAAACTGTTTGCATATTTACGTAGCTCTGCCTTGCACTTGAAGCTCACATGAATATGAATGTAAATAATCATTTTATTGAAACAAACACACATTAAATTATGTTAGGCGGTCTACAAGTTGTCTCATTTTTACGGAGTGAGAATGTTACTGAAAATTAATGTGATTATATAATTTTTTGAATATATATATATATACGTATATAAATAACATAAAATACTTATATCAATAATTCTATGTTCTATGTAGTACTTAACTCCAAGCTTAATTCTTAACTTGGTAATTGCACCAATTATTATAACGCAGTCCAACCAAAAATTAAAAGAACTGCTCTGCCAAGTAGTTGGGGGCGCTTTTCACAGTAAAATTAAGCAGACGTTCCACCCAACTTTTTTCTAGTGTATGAACTATTAATATTTCATTATTGATGAGGGCAGCGTAACATTAATATAGGGAAAACAGTAATAAATGAACAACTATCTATTTTATTGAAACAAAAAAAAAGACAAATGACGCATGTTTCTTACATTACAAAAAATAAATAAATTTTAATCTTAACAGGATTAATTTAGAATCGGCATACAAAGGCACAACGGACGACAAGAACAAACTGATGTATGATCCGATTTTTTAAAATTATTTTTCCATCTGTAATTACATGCACTACAATAAATTAGTATGTATTTTCCAATCTAAGACAGATGAGTATCATTAACAATTCCGTAGATCCCTTTATTGAATTATCATTAATAAAATAAAGTAGATAAAAGTTGGTTGGATATGATAGTTATATTCTCGTTTAAAAACTTATGTTTTTCTGCCGCACCTTTAAAAAGAAAAGAAATTATTATTCATTCTTTTTTCTCTCTAAAGAACAAGTGAAACGTTAATTTTAGTAAGATCAATCGTAATTTTCACATCAGACACCAAAAATTAGATGAATCTTTATTAACTCTTGTTTTGCTTTTCCAGTTTGATTCTCGATCAATCTAGGCTTGAATCGAAAAAGACTGCTTTAATCATAATATATTATTCTAGCTGTTTTAATTAACTACTTTTATTGAGGGCATGTAGCCATCTGTTTCACTAATTTTTAATTTGTCTTCAAATAAAAATTAAAAACACAAAGTTAACTGACAGAGTAAAACGTTTTGGTAAAGTTGACCTTTTTGATCTAGTTAACGCTTGATTTATTCTTTGGAGTGCTCAGAATGTATTTTAACGCTGTTTTTAAAGAAATATAGATGCTTATTTGGTAAACACAGTTAGAATGATTTGAAATAAAGAAGTTTTCAGGTAGTTGTTTACCATAATTAAGATCTTATTTCTCAAACAATATGTAATCATTGCTAAATTGATGTATGGTTATGTAAGTATTATTGTTGATTGTTTTATATACTTCCATATTATTCCATTACATGTCGTAAAATAAAATAAAAAACAAAAAACAAGGCTACTTCGATTAGTTAACATTTTAATTTTTAATATAAATGACCATATGTAGCCTATCAAAGAAGAAAAGCTTTTGCGTATTACAATCGATAGGTTGTAAAAAAATTTTCCTACTTCGGGCACTTTTGCAACCCTGGTACACCCTCGTTAGGAAAAATAAGATTCGCTACTCATGTGCATCTGACTAGGGTGCACATTTGTGACGAAAATTACTATTACTAATAAACAGTACTTTTTTTTTTAATATTTGGATAGAAAAATATAAAACTAATTTTTTTTTTAATGTAAGAGGCACGTAACATACGTAGCAGTGTCACACATCTTCATGGCTAGAATTACATTATGTTTTATCTGACTGAGATTTACAATTTATCCAATGATAATCATGTTTCGGGAAGCCACACCATAATTAATAAAATTGGTAACTGTAATCATTTCCGTACTATTCTTACCATAGTAGTACGAGGCTTGGGTTTCAAGCTTATTATGTTACTACTGTTTCTTACAAACGACTAACAATCAAGATTTTGAGGGTACTTACAACAGTTAAACGATTACGTATGTAAAATTGTATGTATGATGTACAAAATTACTAAAATAACAGTCTAATAATCTTATTGTAAATTCATTCTATGATGCATACAATAATTTCTATTAAACAATGATTACAAAGATTCTTAATTGTAAGTTGTCTTAGATTTTTTCCAAACTATTAGGTAATGAACAACACGTATACAATACCTGAAATTTGATCATTATTGTATAATTTCTCTGCACATGTGATTAAGTAAGATGTACTTTCGGAAATTAAAAAAAATATTAAATTGTTCTACATGTTGTAACGAAACAAAATGTTACCTTTTTTAGAGTTTTCTCTCTTTTTTAAAAATCTATCTCTTTGCTTATTCAATCGTCTCGTCAGAAGGTCGATCAAAACATTGGCATCACAGTCCACATCTTCCTCTGTAAATATGAATTAAAGAAACATACTATTCTCACTTCTTCTAAACTTTAAGAATAATTCGTATGATACCAATTTTCGAAACCGCGGATGGATTATGCTCTTTCTGTTTTTGGACGTGCTAGTACAGATTTCGTCATCGCTACCATCATCTCCAACATGTCGATCTTGTTCTCCTACTCCCTCTTCAGTTTTATCTTCATCACTGTCATCATTTGACTCATAATCATCATCTTTATCTAAATTATCATCACCTTCATCATCCTCTTTGTCTTCTTCTTGCACCTGTTGTTCTTCATCACTGTCAACTTCAGAATCTTCTTCGATTTGCTCTTCTTCTATTTCTCCTTGTACTTCTTTTCTTGTTTCTGGTGTGCTTTGAGTACTATCACGTATTTTTTTGTGGTGATAGCTCATGTCCCCTTTTAAATTCGCAATAGCTTCAATGAAATCATGAATTTTAAATTCTTTTGTAAAGTTTGAACTTATCCCAAGCTAAAATTATGGGACATGTATTACAATATGATTTTTAAGTATCGATGCAAATAATGTAGGATTTTTCGATATCTACCTTCCTCTATTTTTATCCTTTTGTACTGCGTCTCATAACGTGGTAGTAGACTCGATTTGCACAAATTTAGGCACTGTGTAATTTGGTTTTGAGCCTTAAACGTGATTTCTTTCAAGCTGACTAATAGCAATTTATATATTAATTACAATTTTATAAAATCTGTCGTTTTTTATAAAATAACAAATTTTTAAAAAACCAAGTAAAAAAATGTTATGCTACTAATTTGAATTTTGCAAAAAAAATTGTTATTGATGAGCTGTACAACAAATTCCTTTCACCAAGTATACAAAATTATGCAATCAAAAATGATCATAACCAATATAAAACATTCTATTAAACGAAATTCGGTTGAAATAGCACGCTCGAAGGATACTGAAAAAGTAGACAACTTCAGGGGGATAAAGCGCCAAGGGAGACCAGGGTAAATGGGGCACTTTTCCTTTTCTACTCTCGTTTAAAATACAATAAATGTTAAATTTAAATGTTAATATAGATAAAAAATGTTGTATAGTGTAAGGTAGCTACTGTGAAGTACATGCAAAAATTTTCATGCCTTTAATCAATCTAAACAAATTTTAAAATGAAAAATACCGCAGCAGGTACGAACTTCACAACGATTGGGGTAAATGGGGTACTTCCCTGGGGTAAATGATGCACTTCGATTAAAATAAATTGAAACACATTCGGCAAAACAGTTGTATTAACACTTAGTCCTATGTATTTTATACAGTATGTTTTTCAAACTTTAGTCCATATAAATAAGAAAATACTTAAAATGAATATATTACGTGCAAATAAACTAATACTACTTTTTTACAATATATTGATACTATTTCGGGTTTGACTCCTATTTTTGGTATTTTCGTACTATTTTCTCACTAAATATTAGCCAAACAGAGGCTTAATACATTGACTTTTACGTAAAAACAAGGTTAACTCAAAATTATTGCTGTAGATATTATAAACCTATTCAAAAAGCGCTCCAATTACACCGGAAGTGATATTTTTTTCAAATATTAATTGCTAAATAATTGATGCTATAATAGTAAAGGTTTTTGCACGTAATTAAAGCTTATAACCTACACATTGAATCACGCGTGAATCTTGTCACATAATTTTTTATTTTCATAAGTGCGAAATGAACTGAAGCTGAAGAAAAAAAAATTTTTTTATTGAGATATGTAAGGTTATCTTCTGTGATTTTTATTTGAAGAACTACAATTTTATTCAGCTTTATTTTTCATCAAAAAAATTGCATAGACTCTACACTTTATCCTACTATTTTTTATTTTTCATTTGTTTCCTTTTGCTTAAAAGTAACAGCTATTGTCCCAATTGCCCCCGTGCCCCATTTACCCCGACCTCCCTTACGGGCCGGATCTACAAATTAGAATTTTGATCAATTGATGTTGTTACTCATTTAGTAATAAAAGTATTTCAAAAAGATTTATAGCTTTTGTGACTAAAAGAATAACATTTTTTTTAAGAATATGCTTAATGTGATCATGATAGTCATCAAGATAATTATTTTTCATATTTAATCAAAAAGTTTTAGAAACTTATTTTTTCCGTCAGATAGATTATCAAAAAACAGTGGACTTGTTTCTTTCGTTCTTTAATGTAAACGAAGATTGACAGAAAAAGAGCACATTTAAACCAAGAAGTAAAAGTAAACAACGCCATAGTGATACATGTATACGATTTACATATACTAGTTTTATGATGTTAAACGTCATTTTAACGAGATGTATCTCCGTCAGATTTTTCTTATATGGTAAAAGGTAAAAAAGTGTCTATATTTTTTGATAATGTTCTTGACGTATCAAAAATAATTTTTGTTGTAAGTGCCCTGTAAGTCTATATTTTTATCCAGAAGCCAATGCTAACATGTGCTAAAATTTTATTGTCGTCACGTTTCAAATAAGTATTTGTAGCTACAGTATTCTTAGCTGTATTTAAAAGCTTTAATCTTTGACTGTGGGTGTTGAAAGTTTTATCAAGATCTGACAAAAATTCTCGTAACTTCGATCCTCAACTTGTTTGAGAATCAATATACATATTACCGTTGCTTACATAAGATGGATATTCAAAATTTTTAACAAGAAATGGAGATAAAGTCGGATAAAGTTAACAAAACACGAGTGGGTGAAAGTATTGCTAATTAATCCAAAACTACTTATGTCATTGACAAAACAACTATTACAAAAAAATAAATTGAGCACTCACTTAGAAAATCGCATGGTCTTGGATTGTATCCAATATCGTGTGTCAATTGACTATTGAAACTCTCACTAAAGTTGTTCGTCCTGACAGTAAGTCCAAATACGCTATATCCATCAGGAGTGGTCTGACGGATCCATTGTTTATATTAATATTTGAAAAATTTAACCTGGCTCAATTTTTGCTTATAGTTATCTGGAATTGAGTTTTTGATCCACTTCAATGCTTCTCTTACTTTGTCTGGAGGAAGAAACGCCAGCGCCAGAATACGCCTAACCCACATACGTAACTCGGAATCTTTTCGAAGAATAGACGATAATTTCTTTCAATGCTTAAATACAGCCTAAAAATATTTTTTTCGTAAAAGCTTCTTGTTGGTTTGACTCGAACATATGTGAATTTTAGAGGCAAAAGTGAAATGTTTCCTATTAAGTAAAAAAAAAAACAGCACATTATACTATGCATATATGTATGTACACAATTCTCTACCTACTTTAAAAGCGTTTCCTTAGGTACAAATAAAAGTCTCATTACTACTATAAAATAATTGCAAAATTGCGTTTAGTGAATGTACACTAACTTACAGCTCAATAATACATTTGCAGGAGATCCTCGAGGAGATCGACCTTCAAAACAGCAGCAAGAAATATACTTATCGTCAGAAAAACATTCTAGTGTTTCGTATAGTAGAAGCAAAAAATCGTAATAAAAACTTAAAACGAAAAATTCCATTTTTTCCACTTGTAATTCAATAATGTATTTTGCTACTTTTGTCTAAGACTAAATTAATTGTAAATCTGCGTTTATAGAACCGCGTTCCGCAAGTCCACTCTTCGGGTCACATTTTTTAGTAACATATGAATTTTTACTATGAGTGCAATAATGCTTTTGCTTTCTCACGCCAACTTGTGATACTCAACACGCCAACTTGTGATACTCAAAAATCTCGGTAGAGTCATACAATTAACAAAAAAATAATGTATAGTCCATCTGGGTGATAAAAAAAAAATCCACCTATAAACACTGAAGCAAATAACCACAAATAAGAAAAAACGTTTACAAAAATTGTTAGAAATTTAAGGTTAAGCTCGGGTTAAGCTAAACAGCAGTGTTATAAGACACCGACTAGCCTGATTTTTATTGACTGTAAATGCTGCGCAATAATTATAGAGATGTACACATCAATATTTATGAGTTTTATCTTCGACTCTTCTGTATATTACGTGAAGTACGGTAGATGAACAAACCCGTTTCTGTTTAAGGAGGGTCCATAGTCAGAAGAAGCTATATTCTAAAAACATTTGTGAAGTAAAGTGTAAAAATCTAATAACATAAAGATCATTTTCCTACCTCGGAACTTTCTGGAACCCTGGTAAACCCTCGGTAAAAAAAAAAAAACATTTTCCTACCTCGGGAACTTTTGCAACCCTGGTACACCCTTAGTGGAAAAACAGCGTTCGCCACTTATGGGCATTCGACCAGGGGGATCCCAACGGTCCCTCGGGCGTGGCTTCGCAAGCGCCCTCGGGCCCAGGGACCGCCCTGGAGAGATGCACATTCGTGACGAAAACTACTATTTCCTACCTCGGGCCTTTTTGGAACCCTGGTACACCATCGGTAGGAAATAGTAGTTTTCGTCATAAATGTACATCTCTCCAGGGCGGTCCTTGGGCCCGAGGGAACTTGCGAAGCAATTGCTTTTAACTTTGGACACGTCAATTATTTACAAAAATTTGGCACGTAAATCCTATCTCAAATCATTCAGGGAATAGAACAAGCCTTATTAAATTAAAATCGGATTAAAATTAGAAGTTTTTTATCACATTATTAAGGTGCTGTTATAAGTGACAATATTTTGGCATGCAAAATAGAAAATTAGAATAACAAAAAAAATTCTAACTCAAAGATCACCCTCGTATAATATGAATATGATCTTTATGTTATTAGATTTGCACAATTTACATTATGAATAATCCTAGAATATAGTTTATTCTGACTATAGACCCTCCTTAAGCATGATTCATTACATAGCAAGGGGCTGTGCACTAAGTTCTCTCATCATAGAAAAGAAAACATAACGTAATAGAACCAGAAGAGAATCAAGAAGAATGCACAGATTCGACAGAAGAAATTCACAAGCTACATCAAGATATATACGATTTGGCTGAATTTTGGATGTTAAGTTCGCTATAAAAAAATAAAGTTAGAATTTTTTCAGATTTTTTTACCACGTAGTTTGGCAAATATAAAATGACAAAGTTGGAGCTTTAACATATAGGCTCTTGTGACAATTTTTAAAAAGTTTGTATCTTTTGATCCTCATATACGATTTTTAATTTTTTGGGCTCGAATCGTTGGTATTTTAATAAGGAACAAACGTGGAAATGAGCATTTTTTACCACGCAGCTGTTTGCTTAATAAAAAATTACTTCTTCCGAATTCACCCATGCTGGTAATGCGTTTCCGAGGTTCCTCCGCAAGCGCGGCAAATGCACATACGATTTAAACTGTTAACGATTCAAAGTTTGCGGATATTGTGAGATGTATGAGTGTATACAAAAGGAAAAAAAAATTTTTTTCAGTAAAAGAAAATTTATGAATAGTAAAAAGTAAAAATTTATTCGATAAATTATATATGTATTTGCAGAAAAGTCGGTATTTAAGAATTATCGTAACATTTAACAAAATATTCATATTAATGTATGAATAATTATTTGTCACGTTGAGCAGTCTTTGAATGTCTAAGAACTAAATCAACATATAACTTTTGTAAAAAATTCTAATTATAAATTAGAACAACTATTTTGCACCTTTAAGGAATTCAACAATAGTATCTATAACTTTATTTAATCCGAGATTTTGTAGTCTAGAATACTTATTAACTTTCTTTATTGTTGTAAATGTTCCTGTTACACTGGAGCGAAGTGTATTTTGCTTTTCGTCCATTTTTGAGGTTACTTGAACATAAACAACCTTTCTCTCTCTTCTT
>JAPYYV010014183.1:0-11072 GCA_030522625.1 Copidosoma aretas
CCCCCCCCCCCCCCCCCACAGTACTCCGGTCCCACTTTTGGGTTATATCCGGCTGACCGTACGGACGTGTGCGCGATAACGCGTGTAATGACGATCCTCTGTAAGCCCCGCGTCGATGCTAAGGAGATTTGCTTTCTCCTGTGTCGTCGTCGTCGTCGTCGTCGCGTGGCTCGGGCAGTTTAGCGCGGCTACGCGGGCGGTCCGAAAATAAAACGAGCACCGGTCGACTCGATCACCGAAAAATTCGGCATCGCCTGGGATCGGAATCCCGAGGGCGGTTTTTTTTTCTCCTCCCAGCGTGCATATACGCGCGCGCCTTGGGTATTATCTCGTCGCTGTATAATTTGTTTGATTTTACATTCTCGCGCATCGAATGAAGCTGTACAAAATGGCACGCGTATACGTGGCATTTTACCCTGCGCCGCACGGGTGGACAAAAGAGTTAATTCAGCGAGAAGCGTTTGATCCGTGCACATAGGTAAATCCAGCCCGAGTATTTTGCGCCGAAGCACGTGGAATCAGCGACCGAATCGGCAAATATTACGAAAGCGAGCCCAAACAAAAACGAGATTGATGCATATTGATGAGGAGGAGGAGGAGACACCGTGGCCAATGAGCGCGCGCACGTATCTACGCTTGCTCAAACAATTCACACAAAAAAAGCATCGGTGGATTGTACACCGATATTATACGAGCCTCCCAGAGCTGCTTGCGTGATGATAATACATACTTGGGTGCCGATCAACCGAGCGGATGACGTCTGGAAGTTGTCCACGCGAGCGTTAACTTGTGCCCGGCGAGCGGGTAAACAAATTTTCCCGATACAACACCCGTGCGCAACAACACCACGGCCGGTATATTCGCGTACGTGTTTCCCCAAAAACCCGGCCTTCGAGAATTTTCAGCGTCACCATCGACCCGAGAAGGTTTTAAAGCCGGGAAAAACAAAAATATCTAAAAATTCCTCGGCGGAGACCGGTGCTCGCCGGAGGTGAATTCTTCGAGCTTGTGGTCTCGAAAAATTTAAAACGGCCTATAATCATTATTTCAAAAGTTACGAGTATATCACCAGATAGAATGGTTGAACTGTTTTTCAGAGAAAATGACGGCAAAAAATTTGTGCCAAAGAGTCAAAGTATATACCCAGTTTCCAATTTCATTTTCTGTGATCCAATGCCATCCCGAAAAACAATAGAAAAAAGCACCGATGGAAGGAATGAAGTGTTCTGTACGTCATGAGTGAAAAGCACCGCAACAATAAGTTACAGCATCCTGTACATCCATCATATTTTACAGGAGTGCTGAGAAACCATACAATACTGGGATGACCTCTGATCAACAAGTAATCAACATTATCGTTTACAAGATTTAATTTTCACGTTTTTGGGTGATAAAATATTCACTTTTTCAACAGGTGCGGACCGTTTGTCTAGTAGAATACTCACAATTTTGTAAATCGTATGTTAAAAACCAAAGTTTTTCTTATTTCGCTTGCCATCGTAAGACATTTTATTTACCTATGGATTGGTAATAACAGGTTTCAGTTAACTACCGTGAAAATTAAATGAAAAACTTGAATTTGAGTGATAATCGACGCGCTCGCGGATAAAAAAAATACAACGGTCCAGCGATCGTTTTGTTTCCGGCTCCAAGTATAGCAGCCTATGTCAGCGTTGATGATTATTGTACCAATACGTAACGTTGAATCGTGCCAAGTCACTTGCCCCACGTGAAACATACACTGTTGCTCACACGAGTAAGACTCGCGACCTCGAAAAGTCGACGTACGTACTCGACCGCACCATCATCGAAATAACGTCAAACACCCAATTGTTTGACCCACGATAACGGAGTACTTATAGTTCTCTCGGTGCACGGCGGTGTCTACATATACATGCGTACACTCCCAGGAATGTTATCCAATGCCTCTTGCATTGTACACACGATATATTATATACCCGTCAGCCGAGAGAAAACGACAAACTTTGTTTAAGCACATCTACGCGCTGCAGCTATATATATATATATATATATATTATACTTGGCTTCTAGCGCGGCTTCAAGGCCGTTCTTGCCGCCACTTCTGCTCACTTTAACTCGACCATATACACATACAACGGGCTCTTTTTCCTTCTCCCATGCGAGCCCTGGATCGCGCGTGCAGATCGCACCGCGGGTCGAGTGTCGGTATAGGTCCAATACCATCGCCTACGCGCGCACACGCATATACCCCGTCGCTCTTCTTTTTTTTTTTCTTACGATTTCGAGCGCAACGACGTTTAAACGCCATCGTCGAAGAAACTGCGCCGGTCTCCGATTAATGAGCTCGCGCGTACGGTTTGCATGTTTATTTTCCGCCGCTGCGTCACGCGCGCCGCGTACGCGCGTTACTCGAGGTCTTCCCTCTGTTTTCCGCTCGATCGGCGAGTCGGATACGTTAGAAAGTTTGAAAAAAAAAAGAAAAAAAACCACGCTGCTGCTGCTCGTTCAGCGGAGCAGAGTATATCGGCCGCTCGGCGGTGTATTTTTGATTCGAACATTTATTCGTGAGCGCGGAATCGGGACGGTGCGAATCGAATCATCGGGGTGATGTGTATCAAAAATACCGCGGACAAAGTGGGTAATTGTTCAACCGCGAATGTGGGGGACCTCGTGGTTTGTACGTGTTTGTTTATAAATTTCTTCGATCGAAGAATGCCACGCAACGCAATCGACCGGCAAAAGCTTTGGGGACTCCACTCGGGGATGAGACAGAGCGAAAGAAGAAGCGCTGCCGCAACTTCCTTGCTCCTAATGGCTTTGGGATTGGCAAAAAGTTCGGAGGAGCTTAAGGACGCTTACTTAAAAATGAATAATTTAGCCTGCTCGGCCGGTAATTAAAATGTTACGAGTCTGTCGTCCAAACTTTGGCGTCATCTCATTAAGAGAACCTTCCGTTGGTCTATCTTGTATTTTTTTCGCGTTATGAGGGGTGACTTGTACTCGTCGATGGGTATTTAATACGAATTCGTGAATAAGTATCGTAATTTAAAGTAATTTTGAATCGTTTGAGAACAATTTTGAAGTGCTTTGATCATTTTTGTTTTAATTTTTTTTTTTCAATACGTACAGCGATTGCAAAGTGTAAAAAAAGATGTGGATTAAAAGTTTATAATTGTAATGATACAAAAGTTTCTTTGACGCATCATGAAATAATTCAAGTTCTTTCTACGTCAACTTCCCAACTACATACTTCGTTGCTAAAAGTCCTCTTGAGACCAAAATAGTTAAAACTAAAAATACCCTGTTATTTTTTCGTTGAGATTCAAATTTTGTAAGTTTGATGGATTTCGCTAATATTATATCAGGTATTTCATTTTTAGGTGCTCATCAATGGTGCTGTGAAAAAAATTATCAATGCGTGAAATTAATTCAATCAACGAGTTTTTTGAATTTAACAAACATTGATATATTTCATGAATGACTCAACCTTTTTTGCTCGATTCAAGTATGCAAATGTGAGCGGGCATTTAAAGTTTGTTTTTCAAAACAAAGAAATCTCGGATAAAAGTGTTGTGTTAATGATTACCGACGTTGCTATCAAACATTTCACCAGAATTATTTTGATCAAGTTACTTGTACATATTTTTATTATTTTATCAAATCACTTGTTAAATTAAAAATAAGCTCCACGGTGTATACCGTATTTAAAAATAAGTGTCTAAAAATACTACATTTTTCAAGAAATTTTTTAAATTTACTACAGCTTATTTTTATTTCGTTACAGTACTTATAAACGTGTGTATTTACAAGTTGCACTTACGTATTGTGCATATTTATAAAAATACGTGCTTTCAGCTGTATACAGTTCTCACAATTCGTATTTATAAACACAGTAGTTGAAGAGTAGAATAAATACAAAACTGCATCAACATATATCATGTTGGTTAACTGTTTGAGTAACAAACACCGTTCATCCCCGTCCGACTGTAGTCCAAAGTTTGCTCCGACGTATCAATTCAGAATTACAAATTAGAAGAGATATGTCATTTTTATCAGTCCACCGAGAAAATAGAGCGACAGGTCACGTCCAACGTACTGATAATTATTTCATAACTCCGCAGATGATTTTAAATTAATACATGTTTATAAATACTCTTTCTCCGTCTGCCAGAACCAAAGCTATTTTTCCATGAATTATTTTTATCACGAATGTATTTTCATGATTCGTATCAGTGCAATGCATTTTTTTTGTCTTTTACCACAGTTCTCATGCATTTTGTGATAAAATATCCAAAGAAAATACTAGTTAAAGACAGCTGAAGGTTAGAGCCCGTAGATTTTTCGAAAGACGGGGGGGAGAGCGTATACCGATTCATCGGCCCGCACGGATCCGCGAGGTAAGAAAACCACGAAAATCACGACAAAGCCTCGCGAAGTCGCGAGTCGGTGTAAAAGCGAGTACACGCGTGCCACGCGTTGACGAGCGTTCGGCAACATCGATAGCAGGATACGCAGAGGACGCCCGTGAAGATTGTCGGTTATATTTTTGCGGAAGAGCGCCCGAGGGCCAGGAGTAGTGAACCAATGATCGTACCGTCCAAGCCAACGTAAACACTGCACTTTGCTTGGAAAGAGGAAGATCGACGTCAGGCGCAGGGTGCATATATAGCGCGCGCGCCCGCCGAAAATGCAGATCGCCGACGGGCTAAACAATGCACATGAAGCGCGATGAATAATGCAGCCGCCGCGGGCGCTCCGGCCGACCGAGACCTGCTTCTTCAATTTCGAGTGGCCGGCTAGACGTAAGACTCTGCACGAGCACGTAATTTTAAACGAGAGGAGCTCCTTCCGCGTACCATACACGTATATTATGCGCTTTCAACGTGCAGCTGCTCTGTATAAACGCGCGGGTACACGCTGCATCCACGCACACCTGCTGCTGATGAAAAAATCATGTACGGTTCGGAGAGATTTTACCTCGGGTCTCGGTTTTTATTTCATCGCAACTGCAACCGGCAGGTCGAATGAATTTTGAACGCGAAGGGACGATGATAATGTTGGAAGCGCAGCAGCGGCGAAATTGAAAATGAGAGATTCGCGGTGGTGTGTTATTTAATGATTAAACGGAGCCCATCTCGATTCTAATAAGTTGTGCTTTCGCGACAGCGATCCTCGGAATTTTTTTTCTCGTTCGTGTTCGTACGACGTTGGTATGGTTGCGAAGAATCATAAGAGTGTCAGACACGTGTGTTCAAGATTGAACGCGTGTTAAATTTGAGGCAGGATATACTTTATACACCCTGTATCCTCTTAACATTATTGTTTCACTATCCAACTAATAGAATAGTCGATTGTAAATCAATTCCAGAAGTAAGTACTCATCAACCTGCCTGCGTGAAGATGTAGAAATCCTCGACATACAGCACTGCGAGCCAGCTCTATATACAGTCCCCTACAGCTCCAAAACACCGAACGACCCATCTCGTTTTCGCACGCCGTAAACACCCCATCATCGCCTTTCAAGCGCGTCAGGTCGTTCGACTGCTTTTTCAGCGTCTGCGAAAAATCTGCAAAAAACAGCCGCGGCTCCAGAGACGATCCGCGTCAAAGAAACGCAGCCCCCCATCAGTCAAACCCGGCCACAAATCCTCGAAACGGCGAAACAACGTCGCAGGCTCTGCGTTATTTTCAATGTATCCCCCGTACATACATACATACATATATACGATCTCAGCGATTGTTGTAGCTGTATACGTGCGGTGTTTTTGAACTCCTCCTTCTCCTCGTCATCTCCGGCGGCGGGCAAAAAAGCGCGCGCGCAAATATACGAAAAGACAAAAGCAAGAGTCGGCCCGCGAGTACTTGTGCAATATTGTACGCGATCTCGCGCACACGCGGACGTACAACGCTCGCAGAGAGAGAGAGAGAGAGAGGGAGAGGGAGAAAGCATCGAGCGACGATAAAGAGAAAAGAAAAAACTCACCATATAAAGTCCTTGCAGTGGCTGCAGAAAGTCGGCTGCCTGAAGAACCGGGGCATGAACTTGTGGTTCTTGACTATGTAGACGTTCTTCTTCTTGAGGGCGCCCTTCCGGCCGCGCAGCTTCTTCGCGAAGGCGGTGCTCGAGTCGTTCGGCCCGAGGGAGTCCTCCTGGTTGTTCTCGTCGTTGTCCGCCATCCTCGCTGCTCCTACTTTACGTGTCTCCCTTCGACCCCTGTACTATAAATATATATGTTTCCGACCCCCGCGAGGATCGTCACTGTCCGCGAACGCGAGCGCGCACCAACTTCCGGCGCCTCTGCCCCACAGGTGAGGACAACAACCGCAACAACAACAGCACCTCGCGCGCCCCCGTCCACACCGTCCGCACACCTGGTGCAGCGCGGGGAGACACGACGACGCGCACTGCACCCGTCGGCAGCAGGTCCTGCACAAAAGAGCCCGAGAGGAAGAGAGACGAATAGCGAGCGACCCGACGAGGCGCGTGCGAGCACACGAGCCCTCTGCTACCGCCGCGGAGGTGCTTTCCACTCGGCGGCTCCGCTGCTGCTGCTGCTATCTCTCTACTCCCCGAGATAGGCCGCGTGCGTTCGTGCGTACGACAACACGGGCCCCCCCCCCCCGCGAGCTTTCGCCCCCCCCCCCTCCCCCCACCGCCCATCGACCGTCCCTCTCCCGCTGCTTCGACTCGCCCGCGCCGACCGAACGACCTATTCCCCCCAGCCAAGCCCCGGCCGCGTTTGCTCGTATCTCGCAGCCTCGCATATACAGTATAAAACCTGCACCTGCCGTCGGAGGAAGAGAGAGCGAGCTTGCGCGCCATACGTGTATGCATAGTAGATACATTCGCACGTTTACAACTTACGTACAAATGATGACGGCGCTGTTGTAGCTGCGCGCGAACACTGCGCACACAAGCGCGCGGATCTCTCGCTCCGCCGGGATGGATAAATTTAGAGGCGCAAGCGCGCGCCCGTTGTACGTGGATACTGCGTGTACGCTGTGCAACCGTGACTGCGCGCGCGCGCGCGCGTGCGTCTCTGTGCATCGATGCGTGACGAAAAAAGAAAAAAAGAAGAAAACCGGACGCAAGCACGGGTTGATCCGCGAGTTCCGCCGAATCGTCCAATCCTGTATGCACGATCCAACGGCGATACCGACCGAGCTGGGGACACGGCGCCGCGCGCGCGCGCTCGGGCACGATCGACGCCCCTCGCGGGGGAGCTTGCAGCAGCGAAACTCCCCCGGTCCGAGCTTGCGGCCTGTACTCATGGGCGGCTATGTTGTCGGAACGCGCGCAGACACGTGACGCTCCTTCCTCGTCGATTCTTCGAGCCCACGTGTTTTTTTTGTTTTTTGTTTTTTTTTTTTTCACACGCATACAGGCACCAGAGCTCGGTATCGTCGTCATCATCATCGTATACGTATCTCATCGGGGTTTTTGTTTCGCCGCTCGGTTCGAGGGCCGCCGGCGGTACTCGGCGTCGTGTACCCGATCAACGGACCTCGGGGTGGCTTTTGGGTGTACAATGCGCACCGGATAGCCCGCGGGTTCCACGCGATGGGCGAAAAATCGGAGCGCCGCTGCGCCGTGCGAGCCGGGTCGGGGGACGGGGCGCGTCCCCGGGAGGATGATGCATGGATAGTACGCGCATCTTGTTGTTTTTTTCTCGTTTTTTCGATCAATGGGGCTGCTTTGGTTGGATCGGGTTTTTCTGTTGTTCCGGGTAGGGGGCGGAACTTTTGGGATCAGGGTCGAAGGGGGGGTGCGACGGAGGGTACGAATTCGATCGGGGGGGGGGGTTTGATTTGCGATAGAACAAGTTTTATCGTACGTGCTTTGGGGGTTGATTGCCGTAGCGAAGCTTTTGGATTATTATTATTATTATTATACTCAACGTTGGAGCGACCGATGACAAGATTCAGACGTTCATCTTTTCGTATTTTAATATTATGAAAGTATTCTCAGCGAATAAGAATTAATTGGTACGCTCTTTGAATATACGTAATACGCATGGAGATGAGAAAATCAACTTTGGACGCGAATGTAGAATTTAGCAATGTCAGAACTGTGGATACTCAATATTTATTAGTGTCCGAAGGGAGAAATAATCACGGAACAAATGACCATTGAGTAATATGCCGATGATAATGCTGCGTGTGTGATATCACGGTTTTTTTACTTGCCGTGTTGTCGTAAAAAAATAATATGAAAAATGAGGTATTTTTAAAAGCTAACAAATTACCGAGTCGGCTGACGTAATTGATCTTGCGGGGTACTTTGTTAGTTTAATGGGACCCCGACCTTCCTGATATTTACTTGTTATTTTTTTCGTACGGCCCGGGTGTTCATACAATTTGTCCCTCCCTAAATGTTCAGGGGTGCACTGTCAGGGCAGTTAAGCATCTGTTTGTTTTCATTTTTCGTTGGATCGCACGAATAAATTTGCCACAGCGATACTCGCGTTGTAATTTCACGATGAATTTTGCTGTTGAAAATCCATCCGCGCGGCGGGAGATTTTCCAACGAAATTTCAGCAGTGCGAACCGTACAACGGTGTATAAAATAACGCTGAAATAAACGTTCGCGATCGAATAACGGTGGCTGTTCTGCTTCGGGTCTGACACAAAAGCATCATCAGCTTTCGAAATCAGAGTGAGAGGGCTTGAAAAATTGACACTGCGCGTGACAGAAGTATACCCGTGAATATTTTACCGACTGCTCTGCGCAGCGAGTAAAAGCGTGGTTTTTTTCATCAAAATGCATCCTCGTTTTCCGAGAGAGAACACCAGTGAGCGCACACCATTGTGGATCAAAACAATTTTTATCGTCAATTGAAATTGTCAGGATAAAAAGCTCGCAGCAAGTTCGACTTCAACCAGTTACGTTTGATAGCTCTTATTTCTCAGCAACATTTAACGTATGTTGCTAAAAAAAAAACTCATTTTTTTTCATCAATTTTCAAGTAAAAATACCCGGGATGTCCACGATTCTTTTCCTATAACCCATCGGATCGCATCGCGAACACAGCTGGATCGCTCCTGATGAAAATATTGCGACGGACCGATGCGTATATTCCCCCCGAAACTCGAACCCGGTACAATACATCCACTGTGTCCTGCAAGCGCGCCGCGATGTTTGCCAAAATCAAGTACATAGGTACCAAGCCCCGTGCACCGCACAAGGAGCCAATCCTCCCCCCCCTCAAAGACGAATCAGGGAAAGCTGCATCCGTACACGTAGCGGGACGCGCGACCCGAGGCCGGCACGTGCTCGCGCGGCGGGGGCTCATCAAGAATTGACGCGGCGGGAGGCCGGACGCTCTTCGCTCCTCGACCTCGCGAGACTCGCGGTCGGCCGATGACGACGCCAGAGAGCAAAAGCGACGCGGAAAAAATAGCGCTCCGGTAGGAGGAGGAAGAAGAAAAAAAGGGGGGTGGGCGAAGGTCGCGGTTGAGCTCGGCCGCTCTCGAGGGGGATGAATCGAAGCCTCGAGGATGCAGGCGCCCTGATGGATCGACCGTTGCTCCTGTGGGCGGATGGATGTGCGTGGGGGGGGGGGGGGGGGGGGGGGGGGGGGGGGGGGGGGGGGGGGGGGGGGGCGTTTTTTCCCTGCGTCGATCATCCCGGCGGGCGTATCGAGAAAGTAAAATTTATCGGGCGACTTTGGAAAACAGGGCGCCGTGAGTCTTCGTCGTCGAGCGAGAAGCGGGAGGGGCTGCTTGTTTTTTCATGATTCTCGTGATCAGTCTTGGAGGTTTTAAAAGTATTCAACATCGTTGTCAAGAGTAGCGATGACAATTCGTTGATACGCGGTATTGTGTGTCTCGTTGTCGCATCGAAACGATAGTTTTTTCATGAGTCTTTTTGCTTTAATTAATGATATTCTGACGATTCCTCGAGAAAGCGCATCGAGCTGTTCGATGCAGCTACATTTTTTATCATGGTCATCAAATCGAATGAATATTCATCGGCATCCCGAGTCTCGACGCATCATTCGTTAACCATAAAAATATTCGTGTCCATCGGTGCACGAGGAGCTGACTTTATCGAGCTCTCGTTAAGCTCGCAAAATGAATTTATCATTGGTCACAGCGGACCAAATTAATTTCATCAAGCGTTCACGGTTCGCGTGCGATGATTCACGACGATGAACTTTGAAAACGTACCCCTTGCATCAGCGGGGGATTCCCGGGATTAATGGAAAATTTCTCGCTCACTCGACGGAAGGGGGGAAAAACGAGCCCCCCGCACCGAGCGGAGAGAAAACCCAACAGGACAGTGCCGAGCCGGTGGGCCGGAAAAACTAGACCGACCCGCACGACTTTGCCGTTACTACACGCGCTTCGCGAAGCTCGCCCGAGGTCGGTGCACGCGTGCGCGCGCGTATACACGATCATCCCTGAGGGCGCGCTTTGACGCGCCTATTTTTAATGAACGAAGCGCGCGGGCGCGCGCAGAGCGACGGGGACGGAGCTTTTTGCGCTTCGAAGCTGTGGACCTGCCTGTACAGTTCGTTCGCTGGGAGTTTGAGTGCAGTGTATACGCGTCCCTTCTTGGTTTTTTTTCTTGGTCGTATTCGTCTTTTCGTTGGTAACTTGTTTTGGTCGCCCTGCGAAAGTAGATGGATAGCCGCGTAACAAAGCGGACGCTTCGGTGGGGCTCCAAGCCTCGGCTGTGGCGAGAACTAATTGTCCATTGGTTTAGGTAATTGGGTTGTGAAATTGTTTGAAAACCTTTTTAAACTTTCACTTTTTGGAAGCACTTGCGGTTCTAGAAGGAAAACACGTTGGCTTTTAATTATGTTGACCATTGACAATTTTTTAATGGCCCTCCCCCGTGATTATTGATAAAACGAGAGAAACACGCGATGTGCGGAATCTTGAGCAAGAAATAAAAATTTAATCATTCTCGTAAAGCAGCGGTTACTGTAGGCAACGCAATCATAATAACTCACATGCGATACAACATTTTATTCATTATTTATAATCAAGGTATATAAATACAAGGATTTAAAAAACCTTGACTATTATTCGTAGTAAATAATGCAGCTGCTATCAACAAGATATATACGTTCCATACACTTTGT